>JAGDFM010000095.1:24073-109871 GCA_019155715.1 Phytophthora pseudosyringae | reverse complement strand
AATTTTATTCGCCAAAATTTACAAGCAACGATTGATTGGCCAATATGAATATTAGAAGACGCTCATTGGCTAATATACCCAATACTGAGATTTAGTTTGGTCGGAGAGATAATGTTATTCATCCATAGCAAAACCTCTCCGACCTCCGACAGGCTCCGACCCGCACAGAGTCAGTCCTAAGTAGTGTAAAGGTTGTGTACTTGGTGTTAAGTGATTTGGATCTTAGGTGATCTAAGTCAGGATGTGTAGCGCCCAGAGATCATGCTAGAGGGCAGATTAGAGCAAGTTTATAGGCGGCGCCACATCCTCTGAAACGGCCTGTGGGCCGAGAAAACGGCGGAAAATCGATTCAGACTGGTTTTCAGCCTAAAAGAGCCGCGGAGATATGTGAGCGGGCCACGGCATATTGGCAAATGAGACCGCATCCGAAAAATCGGGGTCCACTATTTGGAGAGTCTGGTCCTTTTTTACGATAGTTCTTACGCGTAAATACGCCAGCTAGCGATTGGCTTGCACAACAGACGCAGGTACAACCTCAAAAACAAGGTTTTATTTAAATGAGTGGCTTCTGGTTACCGCAGAAGCCTGAGCAGCCTCACTCTTCTTTTCTTTCTCGTAACGGACAAGTCGCCCACTCGCCCAATAGCCCAATGCCTTAGGTTGACTGTATATTTGTATACCTGCATGTTTGTGCGATATACGGCCACCTCTGCCGTTTGTGCGTGGTGTGCTAGCTTGCGTTGAGGTTAACATTGCTGTTCCCCAAGGTGGTTAAGCTTTGTGTTCGATGCCGCACTCAAATTATACGTTCGCGTACTCTGTGACGAGGTTAACTTTGCAGTTCCATTCGGATGTTAAGCTTAGTGTTCAATCGGTGCTACAAATTCATATCCCTTTCCTTCGGACTCCTAAGCTTGTAATACACCCCGTGTTTGCCCCTGATGCTTTTCTTTCCGTGTTGTTGAGCGTGTTGACCTCCACAGCCTCTTCCTCAAGGAAGTAATTACAGACAATAAGGCGGTGACGAGCTTCTGGTTCAAGTGGGCCTTCGGCTCCCAAGTCGACTCCCAGTCCACGAGGTAGTAGGTCACCCGCTTTACGCGCTTCAAGTTTAGCAGCTGGCGGACATAGAGCACGGGCTCATCCTGGAGGTCTTTGTCAGGGCTCCGCTCCTCTTCGTCTGAGTCTTCGTCGCCCACAGGTGCAGGAGGAGCCAGCCATTGGCACACATATTCAAGGCTGATACTGCGTGTCTTTCGTTCAGCGAGCGAGGCGATGATGACTTGGATCATTTCGGGAAGGAGCCTTGCAGAGGCAATCGTCGTGTTCATGGTAAGTCGCAAGTGGCGGATGGCCTCATCATCACTCGGATCTTGTACGTCTTGCTCACAGCGATGCACAGGGTCTTGAACTCCTTCGCGGAGTTGACGGCGTTCTTGGTGGGCTTGGACGCGGGCATGATGACAGAGCAGTGTGTGTTGGAGTGGCGAAAGCAAAATGACATCCTCAAGACAATCGTCAACACAACATGCGGCAACGAATGGCTCGGACAACTCAAAGGCAAATTTTTGCGAAATTACGAGGTGGCCACTAACTCAAGTATGTTGGTGGTATGCCCAGATGCAAGGTCGGCAATGTGCCCTGCGGCTTGAAGTCGCTTGTGGCATCGGATGAGCTCGTTGTGATTGCCAGCCTTCTGCAGCTTTCGCATGGACTTGAGGACGTTTTGGGATCCGCGGGCTGTGATTTTGTGCTCACCAAGGAACAACAGGAGTTTCTTTTCAGCGGTTGCACCGAGCTGCAGTACATCGTCTCGGTACTGCGGTGCCTTCTCGTCAAGCACGAAGTCATCCGAGAGAAACAGCTTCAAGAAGGCCACGACCAGCTTGGCGTTGGACCTCCTGTGCTTTGTGGCACCATCGGTTGAGCTCCAGATGCGGGGCTCTTGGGCGTACCATGAGAACCAGACGTCCTTCAGGTTTGTTGCTGCTGCTGCACGACGTCTCTTTGCTGGTGGCTCATTGCTTTTGTCATCACCCGTTGCGTGTGTGTCTGGCGTCTGTTGCGCCTTGTTGTAGACTTTAGCTTTCATCGTAGACACCCGAGCGTCGAGCTTGTGGAGGATCTGAATTACCTGTTCAATCAAGGCGGCTTGGTGAAGAAACATTGGGTGATTGGTGATATCGCTCGTGTTGTCTTGGGACTTGGTGTTGCCAGCTTGGGGAGTTGTAGTAGTGTAACAGGCCAGGTGTAAAGACCAAGCTAGAAGCTCGTTGATGGTGTGGCCTTTTTCGATGGCACACGCCTCAAGACGCTCGACAGCAAGTCTCGCCTGCCTTGAGCTGCTTCAGCGATGAATAGTGGCGCAATAGGTATGTGATAAGAGTATCCAGCACTCTTCCATTCACGTTGTACTGCGCTGTCTTGAGTCCGTATGACGCGTTGAATAGCGCCGAGACGACGGTTCGAATCTTCGTCTGGGTGTCGGAGTCGAACCCATCCAGCGACAAGAGAGGAACAACTTGATCCGGATCCCAGTCACTCAAGACGCGAACGACCTTGTGATCTTCGGTCGGTGTGTTGAAGACGTACGCAAAGGCCTTGTTTGGCGCTGTCATATTCCAGGCTCCCCGGTCGAAGTTGCACTGCACGCACATGCCGGCTCCATTGGCGTGCTGTGCTCCACCACGTCGAAAGGAATACGATGTGAGGCGCTCGGTCACACCAACTTTCTTCGCGACTCTCTCCAGGACGCTGTTGACATAGCTATGGATGCCTGGGGCAGAGTCAGTGGTCTTCCCTTCATCCGAGCGAGTGCTTGTGGCGATACAGCAGACCCTGTGTGGTCGGTCAAGTCAATGGGAGGCGCAGCAGGAGTCAGTGTGTCTTGATAGTTTGCAAGAGGTTTAGGAAGCTGACTCAGCAGCGCTGCCGTCGGAGAAGCTTGGGTAGCCAGTGCAAGCGCAATCGCGAACAGTGGACACGTGGTGAAATCGTCGCCAGGAAACAGCGAGAGGCCATGTTGTTCAGCAGTCTTATCCGCATGAAGCGCACGAAGAAGACGTCACCCGCGCCAACGGACAGGTTGGCCTTGCGAAGCAGCGTAAGGTCCGACGCGCGCCCGAAAAGGAACCACAGTAAGCACAGCAGCGCGGCGTTCTGATAGTCTGCGGAGGTAACAGCAGTCGAATAGAGATACACCATCATCTGCTTGAGCGCGTTCTTCGTGCACGCAGGAGCCTTGTTTACCAAGGCACCAGACTCTCTCAGAAGCAATAGCGTTCCAGTGTTTGTCCCTTCTTGAGCAGCGTCTTGTCAATGGCCGCTCGATGCTGTGGGAGCTGGTCCAGCAGCCAGTTCTTGGCCTGTCGGTAGTACTGCATGACAGAGTTTCGAGCTAACAGCTTCCCTTCTTGAAGGCGAGGTGCATGTCGAACTTATCCACCACAGCTTCCAGGACAATCGCGGCACGCTCGCGCTGCATGGACAGTTCCAGGTACTCCCAACTGACGTCTTCGAGGAATTTTAGAAACGAGCGCGCTACGGACTCGCGAGCAAGCTTCGTTTTTACCGGTGTGAGGTCGTTAAGGCTCATCTTGCGTCGGAGGTGTCGGAGCTTGGGTGTTATTCGAGAAATATGCGGATGACTTGCCATCTGTAGAGAGATATCAATACCTTCAGTGCTCCCTCCGACCCGATACGTCGGAGGTGTGGCTGTGAGGCAGTCACCAATCCGCGACCTATCGGATTGGTATAAATTGTTCGCGTCGATCAATTTGATTCGTTAAAAGCCGAGAAAATACCAAGTAGTACAATCTATTGATCAATAATACCAATAGTAAGTTCAAGATGTGACGATATTCATCTGTTGTCAAATGCCTTATTAAGTACGAAATATACCCGATTTGCATAAGCGTGGCGCGTCTGACAGGAGCAATACCGTGTATTGTGGCTTTCATCCTTTTTGGCAAAACCGATGGTCCGAAATCCGATATATCGGACCCGATTTGCAAAACTGGTCAGATTTAGGGAGTTGGGCTAAGCTACCGGTATATCTGGCCAGATTTGTTGATGGCGCTCCGAGCTATGCAACAGGCGTCCGTAATGCCGTTTTTCGCCAGCAAAAGGGACCGCATGAAATATATCCTTGAGGACCCCAGTGGAGTATCATGGCAATGTCCTAGCTACTACCTAATCAACACGATAGAGGATTACTTAGTAATTGCACCACAATATGCAGGCACCAAGTTAATATGTAGGTTCCAATGGCTACTGCGCTCAGCTCGATTTAAGAAAGAATAATTACGGTCACCTCCGAATGCCGTCCGAGATGGTCTTGAGTCCATAGTTATGGATCGAGAAGTGATTAAGCTCACCAGGATATTAGATACGTCAGGTATTAAGTCGGCCAGGGTTGTCTGAGGACTAACACATGCTTCTCCAATTATTAGTACAAGTGCAGTGCTAACACTATCTGCCTTACAAAGGGTGATCCAGAATTAGTAAGATAGTACTAACCAGGAAAAAGCACCACTGCAACAGGGCTTGAGAGTCTCAAGCCCTGTTGCAGTTGAGACGTATCTCTTGTCGATCTCTCCTTCACGCGCCTGGTGTGGGCGTTACATGTATTAACTTTCGCGTTACACATGTACACGCTTTGCCGCCACGTCGTCGCAGCATGGTCCGACGTGGCGCGACGCGCGTCGTTAATGGCAGCAATAACGAGACCAACCTTTCACTCTCTTGGCGCAACCGCAGCGCCGCCATAAAGAAACCTCTTGCCCAGGCAGCCGCCTCCGGCCTCATTCACCAGCTCCAGCGCCAAACGTGCAGCTCGGAAGTCCAGTTCGCTGTTCGTACTTAGCTGGAATAAGTGGCCGTCTTTTTCCCAGTCGCCAACATCAAGTCCCCGACCTTCAGTCCGTCTCTTTGAGTCTCCGCACGCCCCGCCACCTCTTCCGCCCGCGATGCCCGTCGAGCCGCAGGACGCCGTCGTCACGCTGGACGCCGTGGTGGCCGACCCGCACCTGCACGCGCAGTTCCTGCAGCACCTGTCGACGGCCGACCCGAAGGGCTTCGCGCGCCTGCTCTTCCTCGTGAGCGTCGAGGAGTTCAAGAAGGTGTTCGCCGCCGACCATCACTCTGCGTCCGCCACGCCCGAGGCGGACGACGCCCAGGCACACCGCCGCCAGTACGCCAGCAAGATCATCGCCAAGTTCATGAGCCCGGACGCCTTCCTGGACATCGCGTCCGAGAACCTGCGCATCCTCAACAAGTCGGTCGGGAGCTTCGGCAAGCTCCTGCGCAACGACCTGATGCTGTACTCCGGGCTGGCGGCCAAGACCGACCTGTTCCAGGACGCCGAGACGGCCGTGAAGGGGGCGCTGCAGCCCAGCTTCAGGACGTTCGCGGCCACGCCCGAGTTCGCCGCGCTGGTCGAGAGCTCCAGACTCACGTACGCCGACGACGACGTGCCGGACGACAGTACGGACGAAGAGCAGCAGCAGCAGCAGCAGTTGGAGCAAGAGAGCTCGCCGGCCTCCATGTCCGGGGACAGCTTGGCGTCGCCAGCGTCGTCCGTGACCAGCACGCCGAGGCATTCGCGTGTCCGCAGACAACGCTCAGCTGCGACGTTCCTGACGCTGGAGCGGGTATTGGGCAACAGGAGACTGTGCAGCGTGTTCTGGGTGTTCCTGTTCAAGGAGCGCACGCATGAGCAGCTGAGTCTCTGGATGGACTTTAGGTACCAGCTACAGCCGCTGCTCGAGGACTTTATCCACGCGGCTCAGGAGGACAGCGAAGACGAAGAGGAGACGCTTCAGGAGAATGACCAGCAAAGTGACGGCGAGGCACAGCAGGCGGGACAGCTCATCGAACAGCTACTTGCGATTGGGAGTCGCATTGCGGCCAAGTACCTGACTGCGGGCGCAAGCACGCGAGTGACCTTTGTCGGGGAGGCGGAGCAGGCGCTGCTGCGTGACTACGAGCTGCGTGTAGCCTGTTGTCTGGATGCTGGCAGCTTCTCGCTGGCTGACGCCGAAGAGCTGCTCCGAACTGTAGACCGCATCCAGAGTGTGATCGAGGCCGACCTCAAGGTCAACCACTTTGTGCGCTTCATGGGCAGCGAATCGTTTAAGTCGTTGGTGGCGTCTTATCAGAGTCGCTTGCTCAGTCCATCTGGATCATCGAACGCAGTCACGTCCGCGGCATGCGAGGGCTCCAGTACGGCTTCTGACAGCAGCATGACGACACTTCAAGAGTTGTTCCAGTGCATGAACGTTGCGTCGCATCAGCCTCAACGAGTACGGAGTAAATCGTTCACGCTGCGAGACCTCTTCCAAAGCCAGCTGCGTGGAGAGCCGCAGAGCAAGTCGCTCATCAGCTCAGTCATGAGCTTCCGGCTAGATGTGAATGACCGATCACATCCTGAGATTATCAAGGAAGTACTGCACACCTTGGCCGACCCCACTAACCACAGCGAGAGCAGCAGTGACCTGTACCATCATCATGCTATTCCAGACCACGTGGAAGCGTTCTTCCGCCCTTCTGGAGCAGACGTCGTGCGCTCCACAACGCGGCCAGAGCCCTCACTGTTCCACATGACGATCGGAAATTCTGAGAAGGCATTTTACGGAGCCTGCCTCACTCGATACGTGCCGCTGAACGACTCGAGCAAACTCGGTCCGTTGGAGCAAGTGCTGCAAGAGACTGAAGGTCTCGAAGTGTACGTCCCAGCGGGACTATGCATCATCAGCCGGTATCCGATTCTTGACACCCTCAAGCAGCGCTTGGACTCGCTTCACACAGCGATGCAGGACGACGAAGTGTACCTCTCTGACGTAAATTGGTTGCCTACCGCTGCGCAGATGGCGGAGCTACTTTCCCCCTTCGACTTCGCTGCTGCAACGGCTTCGCAAAAGAATGTGACGTCTGTCTCGGCGCTGGGCAACTATGTGGACTTCAGCATGGAGGAGCTATTCAGCTGCCTGTCGGTCGAGCACGTGGTTGCGTTGGTCACGTGCATGCTTCTCGAGCGACAGATCGTTCTTGTGAGCTCGCGGTATTCTGTGCTCACATCTGTGGGCGAGACGTTGAAGAGCGTGATTGCCCCGCTGGAGTGGAGCCACGTGTTCGCGCCTATCCTGCCCAAGAGCATGCTCGAATGCTTGCAGTGCCCTACGCCGTACCTGTTCGGCGTGCACTCTAGCTATCGTACGGAGTTGCGCGAAATGCTTGAGCGCGAAGGCTGCGGCGACGGTATTGTCGTAGTGGATCTGGACGCAGACACAATGAGCTCTCCGGGCCGGCCGCAACTCCCAGAGTGTGTCCGTGGCCCCCTCGTCTCACGGTTGCTCCAGCTGCTCAAGCCTAAAGTCTTCTTCAGCGACTTCGTGCCCATGCTCAGCAGCAAGTCAGATGCTACGCTCGCGCACGGTTTTCCACAAGATCATGTGCGTACATGCTTCCAGGAGGCAGTGGCTACTTTACTACGTACAGTGGAGGAGTTCCGATTCGTCCTGTCGGACGATTTTGACTACGTGGTGGTTTTTGACCGGATCGCTTTCCTGCGCCGCCTGCCACCGCGCGAGCAGTCCTTCTACCGCAGCTTCCTGGAGACGCAGGTCTTCTCGCACCAGATTGCCTCGGTGGATATTTAAGCAGCAGTGATAGTATTAGAAGCTCAAGTGAAAATGCAAAAAAAAAAAGTAGATTGCCATAGTACATTGCCTGTTTCGGTATCCTACAGTACAATTGAAATGCAAACAAGTGCCCCTTGATTCAGTCTTACATGACCCCGCAGGGTCCATTCGCATGACCCTGTGTCGAGTTCTGAGCACGCAGAGTCGCAGCCGACGAAGCACTTCCGCTCCTGGTAAGGTCGCGGAATTCGAAGTTGCGGCGGAGGTACCCGCGCAAGTGTCGGTGCTCCTTCTTCAGGAAGGTGATTGAGTCACCCAGTGACTGCTTTAGTGAGAGCACAGCAGCCGCGTCAGCAAGTGCCGTTGATTTTTCGTCTGTGCCAACCTCTGATTGGCACTGCTGCAGCTGCTCGCAAGCAACTTGCACACGGAACGCAGCCTTCGAAACGCGAATCGCAGCGACATAAGCTGATGACCCCTTCAGCGAATGCGACTCCCGGCGAGTCACTGTGATGTCACCTTGCTCGTACGCTACCAAAATGCGAGACATGATTGCTTCACAGCTCACCGTGAACTTCTCCAGCAAGCTCAAAAAGAGCTCTTCATGACCACCACACTGCTGCACACCCAACGAGTAGTCCACGGGGTCTCCCTCTGGAATAACAATACTGGCCGGGTTCATCGTTACACGCACCGCTGCGTCGCTCTCTGTGGTAGCACTCGCATGGTCAACGCTAGGAGGGCCTCTGGGGGCATTTCTGGCGGATGGACTGCTGATGTTTAGGCGTTCTAGCATTTCTGCAATCGGATCGCCTGCCGCGTGGTCATCTGAGCTCTTGTCCGAGTCAAACCGCTGCAGGCTCAGAGGTGCGTTCTCGTTCCGATCCCCTTCAGTCACTGCTCTAGCTCGAGCGCTCTTAGCATCCGAAGCGGAACTTGGTGACAAGGGCTGCTGAGAAGACGTAGACGGTGGAGCTGAGTCCTTCTTGCTGCCCATGAAAGGCGGGTGGCTCCACAGCGTCGGATTACTATGAGATGATACGTGATCCGAAGTCTCCGCGCCTTCCAACAGTTGCTCCTTCATGTTTGGCAAGGTCGCAGATGTCTTGTTGATTTGTTTCCAGTCAGGGATGTCAACGATTGCACCACCAGTGTCACGCTGAAGGGTCAAAAGACCGCTGGAACGTGTGCTGTTCCCGATGGAAGAGCCCAGGCTGAAGATCGACGTCGTAGGCAATGCGGTGCGCACAGTTGGTCCAACCTGGCGTCGGATTGCCATCGGGTCGTCCAACTCCAAATTGGAAATTGCACGCGCAAGATCAAGCTGTTGCATGTGACGCGAGGCGGGGGCGAGTCGAGAACCCGATTCAGGTGGGTTATTGAATAGGTCCGCTTCATCAGCTTCGCTGTCGAACGAAGGGCGCGGGGTCGGCGATGTTGTAGGGTAAGACGTCAGCACGAGGTCTAGCTCATCCCCTCCGCGGTCTTTCGACGAAGTTGGTGAGCAGTTAGACCCGGTAGGAGCAGAGGCAGCAACACCTTCTGAACTCGCACGAAGGTAATCATCCGATCCAGCAACAGAAAAAGTCGACGTTTTGGATCCGAGGTAACGAACGCGCATCCACTGGCGAATAGCTTTAAGCAAACTGTTCTTCGAGATAGGCTTTACCATGAACTCGTCCATCCCCGAGCCCAAACATTTCTGTCGGTCTCCACTCATAGCGTAGGCTGTTAGGCCAAGAACAGGAATTCGGGGGAGTTCGTTTTCGCGTTCAAATTGACGGATTGCTTTTGTAGCTGTGTATCCATCCATGACGGGCATCTCACAGTCCATGAAGATCAAATCAAACTTGGCATGATTATCCGTGTAAGCCTTCACTGCATCCCGACCATTCACTTCCCACTGCAGGAGATGATCCGCTTCCTGGAGGAAGCACTTCACCACCTCCCAATTGAATTCATTGTCTTCAGCAACCAATATTCTTGCCCGTCTCGGAACCACAACCTTCGGGTTGCCGACAGCATTCACCGCAGCTGCACTTGCCGCACTATCATTCGAGTTCACGTTTGATGTGTCCAAATCGGGAGGTGCACCACCAGATCCATCGCTAAGCAAGTCGTTTGTCGCGTAGAACAACCCCTTGGCATCTATATCATCGAGCAATCGAACCACCACCGTGAAGTAAAAGTTGCTACCAACGTCCAACTCACTATCAACACCAATTTGGCCATCCATAAGCTCCGCAAGTTGCTTACAGATTGCAAGACCCAAACCAGAACCGGTTGGATTGTTCTGACGAGTGCGTTCCAGCTTTGTAAACAACGAAAAGAGACGCATCTTTTCTTCTGCATCCATGCCGATTCCTGTATCGATAACTTGGAACAGGAGTTTTTTGAACGCCTTAGGAAGCTCCGGAGTGTATACAACGCTGCATGTGACCGTGATTGAGCCTTCGTTCGTAAACTTAATTGCATTCGACAGCAGGTTCAACAATACTTGACGTAAACGCACCACATCACCGATAGCAACCTTGGGCACGTTATCGTCACACTTGAGTTCAAGCTTCAGACCACGTTCTCGGGCCTTAAACTTGAAGATCTCAATTGAGTAGTCCAGTAATTCGTGCATCTGGAAAGGCGCCGCAGAGATTTCCAAATGTCCAGCCTCAATCTTCGACAAATCGAGGATATCGTTGATCAGGTTCAGCAAAAGAGATCCAGATACATATGCCATGTGCACGTAACGCTCCGGTGCCTTGTTCAGTGGCTGCTCCTTCAGAAGTTCCAGCATACCCAGCACACCATTCAACGGCGTTCGCAGCTCGTGACTGAACGAGGCCAGAAAATTCACCTTAGCAGCCTCCATGTGCTTCCTCGCAGTGTAGTCTTGCCCGACACCAATCACACCACGAATGTTGCCGTGCATGTCCTTTTTGCTCGATGCATTTACAAGAAGCAACAGGAACACACCACGCTTTGTCGTCATCGGCAGCTCCATTTCACCAACGTCAATGCCAATCAGTGCTTGGTTCAGCAATTGTCGAACCTGTTGTCTACTTTCCGGGATGATAAACGTGTGCACTAATGACAGGCCCAACACGCTTGACTTGTGGTAGCCCGTGATTTCCTCAATCTTCTGGTTCCACTCGTTGATGCAACCGTTTGTATCGATACCGAAGATCGGAGCGTTCGCAGTATCAATTAGTCGGAAGTACTCATGCTCTTGGGCGATGCGATCCGTGATGTCCTGGCCGATCCCGACAACGCCAACGATACTGCCATTCGAGTCGTACCGCGGTGTCGCGTTCAACAATATCTCGATTCGTGTACCTGGACGAGTAATCAATGGGAACTCGAAGTTCGCAGTTTCAGCACCCCCCAGTGCCTGCGAGAGCACTTCAGCCACAATTGGTCGGAACTCCGGGGAAATAAACGTCTCCACTAGGTTCTCGCCCATGACTTCATCAATTGCATAATTCGTGATCTGAGCGGCCTTTCGGTTCCAAATGTTAACACACATATTGCCATCAACACCGAAGATCGGAGCATTAGCCGTATCAATCAGGCGGCTGTACTCCTGCTCCTGCGCAATGCGCTCCGTGATGTCCTGCCCAATACCAACCATGCCCTTCACTTCGCCGTGCTCGTTGTAGCGCGGAGTCGCATTCAGCAAGATTTCCACACGACGGCCAGCCTTCGTGATCAATGGAAACTCGAAATTGGCCGTCTCGAAGCCCTCAAACGCTTTCTCAAGCACACTACGTACAGGCACCTTATACTCATTGGAAATGAACTCAGCAACGAGATCTTTACCCAGAACGTCCTCGTTCGTGTACTGCATGATATCGGCAGCCTTGCGGTTCCAGATGTTCACGCGGCCGTTGGAATCTACACCAAAGATTGGAGCGTTCGCCGTATCAATGAGGCGGCTGTACTCCTGCTCTTGTGCTATACGATCAGTGATATCCTGACCGATTCCAACCATACCAATCACGTCCCCATGTTCATTAAACCGCGACGTAGCATTCAGCAGAATCTCCACTCGCCTTCCTGCCTTCGTCATCAATGGGAATTCGAAGTTCGCAGTTTCAACGCCTTCTAGTGCCTTCGACAAAACGAGATCTACGGCATCACGATAGTCTTCAGTGATGAACTTCCCCACCAAATTCTCGCCCATCACATCATTTGGTGTGTACTGCGTGATTTCAGCCGCCTTCTTGTTCCAGATATTCACGAGACCATTACCGTCGACACCAAAAATAGGGGCGTTGGCTGAATCAATCAGTCTAGCATACTCTTGCTCTTGAGCAATGCGGTCAGTGATGTCCTGGCCGATACCCACGACACCAACAATGTGCCCGTGCTGATCGAAGCGAGCAGTTGCATTAAGTAGGATGTTCAGCTTTCGGCCGGTCTTGGTGATCACTGGCACTTCAAAGCTCGCAGTTTCATTTCCCTGCAAAGCATTTGACATGATCTTGTACACAATTGCTTGATACTCAGGAGCGATGAACGTTTCCACGTATTTCTCCCCGAGAACGTCCTCGATAGCATAATTCGTGATCTGCGCCGCCTTGTTGTTCAAAATATTCACGCACATATTTGCGTCAATGCCAAAGATCGGGGCATTTGCCGTATCGATAAGTCGGCTGTACTCCTGTTCCTGCGCAATACGGTCAGTGATATCCTGACCAATACCCACCATTCCCATAACTTCACCTTGCTCGTTGTAACGAGGTGTAGCATTCAAAAGAATTTCTACTCGTCGACCAGCCTTTGTGATAAGCGGGAACTCGAAGTTGGCTGTCTCCACACCTTCGAACGCCTTTTCCAGAACACATCGAACCGCCACGCGATACTCTTTCGAAATAAACTTGGCCACGAGATCCTCCCCAAGTACATCTTCAGTCGTATACTGCATAATATCAGCAGCCTTTCGATTCCAAATGTTCACCAGACCGTTCGCGTCTACGCCAAAAATCGGGGCGTTCGCCGTGTCGATGAGGCGCATGTATTCCTTCTCTTGTGCAATCCGATCCGTAATATCCTGCCCAATGCCAACCATTCCAATCACTTCTCCATGCTCGTTGTTCCTCGGTGTAGCGTTTAACAAAATCTCCACTCGCCGACCAGACTTCGTCATCAATGGGAACTCAAAATTCGCCGTCTCGACGCCTTCTAGAGCCTTCGACAACACAAGTCCTACGGCTTCCCGGTAATCTTCCGTGATGAACTTCTCCACTAGATTCTCGCCCATGACATCAGTCGGTGTGTATTGAGTGATTTCTGCCGCCTTCTTATTCCAGATATTTACTCGACCCTTTGCATCGACGCCAAAGATTGGGGCATTGGCTGAGTCTATCAGTCTTGCATATTCCTCTTCCTGCGCAATGCGGTCAGTGATGTCCTGGCCAATACCCACGACGCCAACAATGTGACCATGTTGGTCAAAGCGAGCTGTAGCATTCAACAGAATATTCAACTTTCGCCCGGTTTTCGTAATCACTGGTACCTCGAAACTTGCCGTTTCATCCCCATGCAATGCCTTCGACATAATGTCATAGACGATAGCTTGGTACTCTGGAGCGATAAACGTTTCCACATACTTTTCTCCCAGTACTTCCTCAACAGCATAATTTGTGATTTGAGCAGCCTTGTTGTTCAGAATATTTACGCACATATTGACATCCACACCGAAGATTGGAGCATTGGCCGTGTCAATCAGGCGGCTATACTCTTGCTCTTGTGCAATACGGTCAGTGATATCTTGACCGATACCGACCATTCCCATGACTTCACCCTGCTCGTTGTAGCGCGGAGTGGCGTTCAGCAAAATCTCCACGCGTCGGCCTGCCCTCGTAATCAATGGGAACTCGAAGTTAGCCGTCTCCACGCCTTCGAATGCCTTCTCCAGGACGCTGCGGACAGGCACCTTGTACTCTTCGGAAATGAACTCAGCAACGAGATCTTTACCGAGCACATCTTCCGTCGTGTACTGCATAATGTCTGCAGCCTTCCGATTCCAGATATTAACAAGCCCGTTTGAGTCGACACCAAAAATGGGGGCATTCGCTGTGTCGATGAGACGCATGTACTCCTTCTCCTGCGCAATACGATCCGTAATATCTTGGCCAATTCCGACCATGCCCATCACCTCGCCTTGCTCATTGTAGCGCGGGGTAGCATTCAACAGGATCTCCACTCGCCGGCCGGACTTTGTAATCAATGGAAATTCAAAGTTTGCGGTCTCCACACCTTCAAACGCCTTCTCTAACACGCTGCGAACAGGAACCTTGTACTCTTCCGAGATAAATTCAGCAACAAGATCCTTACATAACACGTCCTCGTTCGTATACTGCGTGATATTCGCCGCTTTTCGGTTCCAGATATTAACGAGCCCGTCAGAATCCACACCAAAAATTGGAGCATTAGCAGTATCGATCAGTCTCATATATTCTTGCTCCTGGGAGATGCGGTCCGTAATATCTTGCCCGATACCAACCATGCCGATGACTGCTCCATGTTCATTGTACCGTGGCGTGGCATTTAGTAGGATCTCGACGCGTCGACCCGTTTTCGTGATCAATGGAAATTCGAAATTTGCCGTTTCTACCCCGTTGAGAGCTTCGGACAGCACATAGCTCACAGCCTCCTGGTAGTCCTTCGTGATAAACTTTTCTACAAGGTGCTCACCCATTACAGCATCGGTCGGATACTGCATAATCTCTGCAGCCTTTTTGTTCCAGATATCCACACGTCCTTCGGAGTCTACTCCAAAGATAGGCGCATTTGCAGTGTCAATTAAACGAATGAGCTCTTGCTCCTGGGAAATTCGTTCAGTAATGTCCTGACCAATACCCACAACACCAAAAATCTGCCCCAGCTCGTCGTATCGCGGAGTCGCATTAAGCAAGATCTCTACTCGCCGCCCAGTCTTGGTAATGAGAGGGAAATCAAAATTGTTCGTTTGCTCCCCTTCAAGTGCCCTTTGAAGCTCCAATTCAACTGTAGCTCGATGTTCTTGGGCAACAAACCGGTGAACTAGGTCTTTGCCCATGACTTCATCAGCGGAGTATTGTGTGATCTCGGCTGCCTTTAGATTCCAAATGTTCACCAAGCCGTCCCGATCAACACCAAAAATCGGAGCGTTTGCAGCGTGAATTAAACGATTGGTTTCCTTTTCTTGAGCCATTCGAACTGTGATGTCTTGTCCGATACCAACAACGCCGATCACAACACCTTTTTCGTTGTAGCGCGGTGTGGCGTTCAGCAAGATTTCTACGCGACGTCCATCTTTTGTGATCAATGGGAATTCGAAGTTTGCTGTTTCTTGTCCTTCCAACGCTTGAGAGAGCACCGTCCAGACTGCTTCCCTAAAGTCCTCTGGAATAAAATTCTCAACCAGATTCGCCCCGAGGACCTCTTCATTTGGATATTGTGTCGTGTCGGCAGCTTTCCGATTCCAAATATTCACGCAGCCATGCTCATCAACACCAAAAATGGGTGCGTTGGCAGTGTCAATGAGTCGCGTATACTCTTGCTCTTGAGCGCGTCTGTCTGTAATGTCCTGACCAATTCCCACGGCTCCGCAAATGTTGCCAAAGTGGTCATACTTTGGCGTCGCATTCAACAAAATGTCCAGTCGCCGTCCACTTTTCGTGATCAATGGAAAGTCAAAGTTGGCTGTGCCTGTTCCCTCTAAAGCTTTCGAGAAAACCTTGGCAACGGCATCACGATAGTCCTCGGATATGAACTTGAACAGCTCCTGGCCGATTGTGTCTTCGTTTGTGTACTCTGTGATTGCTGCAGCCTTCTTATTCCATATGATTACCTCGTAGTTGCAATCGACACCGAAAATGGGGGCGTTTGCAGTGTCGATCAGCCGGCTGTACTCCTTCTCCTGAATTATCCGATCCGTGATATCCTGTCCGATGCCAACAACGCCCACAAGTTTTCCTGTGTGATCATACCGCGGTGTAGCATTCAGCAGGATCTCCACTTTTCGGCCCGTCTTGGTAACCAATGGAAACTCAAAATTTGCGGTCTCCGTTCCTTGGAATGCACTCTGGAACACTGTCGCAACTGCGAGCCTGAACTCTTCGGATATCAGCGTGTCCACGAGGTCCACGCCCATCACCTCGTCGGGTGAATATTCACTGATCTGCGACGCCTTGGCGTTGAAAATCACCACTCGGCCTTGCGTGTCCACGCCGAAAATGGGCGCGTTGGCCGTCTCGATGAGCTTCTTGTACTCCATCTCCTTGGTGTTTCGCTCCGTCACATCCTGACCGATAGCGACGACCCCCATCACCGACCCGAGCGTGTCAAATCTCGGCGTCAAGCACAGCACAATCTCGACTCTCGATCCTCGTGCCGTCACCAGCGGCAGTTCAAAGTCGGCGCCTGCGATGCCCGTCAGTGCCTGGTCTATCTTCGCCGACACAATCTTGCGGAAACTCTCGTCCACCACGGGCAGCAGCGGCTCGCCCACCATGTCGACGCTGGCGTAGCCCGTCATGGACGCCGTCTTGGAGTTCCAGACGGTGATGTTGCCCTCCTTGTCCAGCTCGATGATGGGCGCGTTGGCCTGCATCATGACGGTGGCGTACTGTTTCTCCTGGATGGCCCACTCGGTCACGTCCTGGCCCACGCCGTAGACGCCCACGCACGTGCCGTCCTCGCCCAGCAGCGGCGTCATGTTGGTCAGCAATTGGGCGTTGCGGCCCTTGGTGTTCCTCAGCGGGATGCGCAGCTCCAGCTCGGGCCTCTGGCCTTCGATGCAGGCCTCGATGGTCTCCATGACCTCCTGCTTGCGCCGCGCCCCGTAGATGAAGTCGGCCAGCGGGCGGCCGATCACGCGGCCGGCCTCGAAGCCCGTCATGTCCGCAATGCGCGGGTTCCAGAGCGCCACGCGGCCGTCGGTGCGGACGCCCAGGGCCGGCGCGTTGGCGTCGTTCAGCATGCGAAACAGCTCCTGCACGCGCGGCCACGCGGCGGGCTCGGTGGCGTCCTGTGCATCTTCTTCTAGCGGTGACGCTGATGGCGCGTCGGGCGAGGCGGCGCTGGTCGCCCGGCGGCCGCGCTTCCCCTTGGCCATGGCGGCGGTATAATGCGGAATGGGAGTGATTGTCCCAAGCGCGCTATAGTGAAGGGGAGTTGTATTGGGATTTGTATGCGGTGATGGGTCTGCTGACGCCATGCGGTACGTGCTTACTTTTAGCCGCGTTTTTAGCCCTAAAAGTTGCAACGTTGCAACGCGCACTGCAACATGCACTAACGAAATCGAGGGCATCTTGGGGGTGGTGTTCATTATTGCTACCGAGGCAGTGCGCGGAAGGCGCCTACGCTAGAGCTGGGGGCTTGGCGCTGAGAAGAGAATGTTTCTTGGTGGCTGCTGGGTGCTCGCTCCTCGTCGCTCGGGTCTCAGCAGCTGTTGGTTCCGCAGCAGCTCCAGGGCGTGAAGTAGTCGTACCAGTGGCAGCCCTTGATCTTCGTGTTGGCCTCGTACAGCGGGTTGGAGAGAGTGCCGTCCGTGGATGTGCTCGCCGACTCCGCTTCGAGCTGGCGGCCGGCGGCGACCGCGCGCAGGAGCTGCGTCGAGGGTGCGGCGAGGAGGGCGCTTGCCGGGTCGAGGACGAGCACGGCGAACGCGAGCGTGGCAGCGAACTGCTTGAACATCGTTGTCCTGGCGGCTGTCGGGCTTGAGCTGCCGGAGGCGAATGCGTGAATGAGCTGCAGCGGCGAGGCCTGCTTTCGACCGGAAGGAGGTCGGGTGCTTGAATCTACAGCTCCAATCCACTGGTTCTCCCCGAGATCGCGCCAAGTGCTGGCGAGCAGGGAGGGTCTGCACGGGCAGATCAGGTGCGATAACAGGCACTAAAAAAATGCGTCATCGGGTTGTGAGATCGCTATCACTAGTCGTGGCCAAGTGCCCGTCGAGCTCGTCTGCTGCGAGTTGCATGAAGCAGCAGCAATGACGTTAGGTCCCTATTGGGCTTAGCTGCTTCTCTCCGAGGTAAGTCTTTGAAAAAGCTACGTGACGCCCTATTTGAAGATGGTGCAGTGGTTCCTGAAGCAGCTCCAGAACTTGAGGCGGTCGCACAGCGAGCCAGCGACGACGTCGGCAGTAGAACCAGACGATCCGGTCCTGTTGGCGTCGAAAGGTCCGCAGTTCTCACTGAGGACTCCTCAGCAGCATCGTGGCACTTGCAGAGTCGGCAGTGAGAACACCCGTCACGAGCAGAGCAGTCAGCAGCTTGGCCGTTCTTGTCTTGACGGGGGAAATTCGCGAATGTCCGTGTTGCACAAGTGCTGGTGTGTAGTGCCATCGGGTTGATCGTGGCGGTAAAATTCGTTCACGCACCACCGCAATTACTAGGCGACAGCTCTATGGGCTTCGTCTCATCTTCACATCCCGCAGTGGATCCGTGGACGGAATCGTACTTAGCAAAACGCAATTTGTCCCTGATGAGCGAATTCCGACAGGCGACTGCGCACGTGGAGGCGCTCGAGGCGCGTATAGCGCGGCTGCAGCAGTCGGATGCCGAGAACGCAGTGGATGCCACGCTAACGGAGGGCTTCCGCTTCCTTTTGGTGCGCTCGGGACCTCTCAACGCCCTATACTCGCTTCAAACGCGTCAACAAACAGTTGCCACGGTATTGCCCGACTAACTTCAGTGTTACCGTCGCTATCGTCGCCTCTGCAGGCTGCAATTGACGGAGATGGGGACGTCATGATGGAAAAGTTCCGGGCACGCTGCTCCATGGTGGATCCTGTGACGAACCAGCCTCGGTTCGGCCCCAAAATGCTGGCCAAAGTGCACGATCTGCTGCGTCGCTACGACGACGTGAAGCTCGCGGTGCAGGAGGACGCCCCGTTGCGGCTACAGGTCGAGGCAACGATCCAGCAGTTGGCGCAGGAAGACGCCGCGAGGAGAGAGGAGGAGGAGGCTCGAGAGAGGGAGCAGAAGGATGCCCAACGAAATGCTGAACTCGCCAATGAAGTGGAGCAGCAGAGACTGCAGCAAGAAGCTCAGGAACGAGAGGCCGAGTGGCAACGCGGGGAACAGCAAAGGGTTGAAGCGTTGGCTGCCGCTGCGCAGAAAAAACGGGAGCAGCGTGAAAAGGAGCGCGCTGAGGAGGAACGACAGCGAAAGCTGGAAGAGGAGGAACGTGCACGCTTGAATGCGGCGATCCCACACGGCAAAGCGGGGCTCGAGAAAGCTATTGCAATGCTGCAAGAAAGCACAGGCAGCGAGGTGCGTCCTGTGATGTTATGTTGTGAGGACCGTAAGCAAACAAACGTTAACCGGACTGTTTTGGCTTTGAGTTAGGCGCTATTTCGTCAGTCACTGCAGAAGCTCCTCGCGGTGGTGAGCAATATCTGCTCGTCACCGGAGAACGCTGCTTTTCGCCATATTCCGAAGGATAACGTCCACTTTCACGCTGATTTGGGACAGCATGCTGGTGGCTATCAGTGCCTGCTTGCGTTGGGTTTCAAAGAGCTCCAACAAGGAGAGGAAACCGAGCCGAGGAATGTTTTCGTGCTGGAGGTATGCCCTCTTTCGCCTAAAAATGTCGAATCCTGCGCTGACAAACTTCTGCCGTTGGTGGTGTTTCTGCAGGAGCCCGACCTGTCGGAAGATTTGGATGCCTGGAGCAACTGGTTTGACGAGCTTAAGGAAATGCTAAGTCTGGTGGAGTCAAAGCTGTGATGAACGGTGTGCAGCAATAGAAGACAGGTTTATCACGTACGGGCAAATTGCTGCGGTTCATTTTAATGATCTGTGTACATGTATCTAGATGCACTGGATGTCATTGCGCGATTCCTTCCGCACCAGCTCTACGATAGCAGGGTGGGTCACTTTGCCCATTACTGTGACGAATTCTTCCGGCGCGAGGCTGTCATGGCCATCCAATCTGAATGCATCCAACGCGGCGTAGAAGTCGCCGAGAGGTTCACTATCGGGTGCTGCGGACTCTCTTTCACCACTCTCCGCATTGAAGCGTCTGTAAGTCGTCGTGCGCGAACGAACGTGTCTGGTAACGAGTTTCATGGTGAAGGTGAGTCCCGCTAAAGAAACTTTTCCCGAACTAACAGGATCCAAGTGCTGGAAAAAGCGGGTAATTTCAGCAGAGCTGAGAGTTGCAGAGCCCCCGGAAATCCCCACAACGGGGTGAGGGTCGTTTTGTCTGGAACCATGGAACAGTGGATCGGCTTCTTGTTTTTTGCGAACTTCAGCTGTGAGATTAAGTAAACTCTGCTCCTGCTCCCGTGCATACTTTTCGATCTCTTCCACCCGAGTGCCGACGACGGTGCAGTCGCGGTAGCTTTTAGCTTGGTCTGCAGCCAGCTTCTCCGCTCGCGACGATGGTGATCCCGATGCAGGAGCTGGCAATGGGGTACCAGCCAACGTGGTAGCGGTTAAAGGAAACACCGGGCTGTCTTGGGTCACTGAGCTCTCCATGTGTAGGGTGGCAAACCACAGGAATGCATCGTCGTCAACAGCCACGTTCATGAATACGACAGTGCGTACCAACGCGCTGCTTGTAGCTATAGTGATCTTGATGCCGTTGACGCAGTCGTCATCGCTGAACAGCTCGACTCCACAGTCGCGCAGAGCGACCTCCACGAGGATATCACCATCGCAGCTGTGTGCGTCTTCGACGCGAAAGATACCGTTGGAGAGGCGACATCGATGAAGCACCCAGTCGTCGGCAGCGCGGAATTTTACCCGAAGAACACCTTCCTTCACGGCAGGGGCACGGAAGAGCAGTCGCTTTGCCTGCTTGTAGCACCCCTTCTTCTGTCGAAGACTGTGCCAAATGGTGTCGACCGAGTCGTGCATCATGCCAAACTGCGAAATGCCTACCAGTACACTTCCTGGCGGGATGATAGCTGAATTAACCGTTGCTGCTGACACTGTCGGTGAGTCTGCAGGTGATGCAGATCCAGACGACGGGGATAGCGTTCTTGCTGAGGCACTAGACGTGGCTGCGGTTAGCAGACTCACTCGTCGCACGAGTGCTGCCATGGAAACCCGTCTGGGCGATCGTGGAGCTGACGGTTCATGGCTCAGCACAAAGATGCGCTTCTTGTGCTTCTCTAGGACAATCCCGGCGCTCGCCTCAGACGCCACATCGAGCGCGTACACAACGCTATGGCGCAACAATTTCCGAATGTCGTCGTGGAAGATCCTCTGGTAGCGAGCTCGGTCGACTGCTGCCGCTGCGCCGCGGATTAAATCCATCCAGCGCCGAGCCTCCGTGGCACTGCCCGGTGCAAATGAAACTTCACAGCCGAGACTTCGTACTGTGAAGGCGTTCGCCTTTTCGAGGAGTGGTGTCACGCGACAAGTTGGCACGAGCTGCACCTCGAAGATAGAGCCCAGTTTGCGCTCACTCTTCTTGACACGCAGCATTCCGTTGTCTAGCTCAACGTAGAGCTGCTTCCATGGCCCGCCCGGCTTGGGCTGGGCCTCGACAAAACTCTGCAACTGATACGGATTGGCTTCCTGCGTAGTTAAAAGCCCCGGTTGTTTTCGAGGATCCGCTCCACCATTGTGACGGTACTTGAGCGCGATAATTCGCAGTCGAATCGCGAGGATCCAATGCGTTCGTATTTGTTCCGTTGGGGCTGCTAGCAGGATGTAAGCCTGGCCGGTGGTCACGATGAACGGGTAAAAGGCAGCTACACTCGATCCTTTCGGTCGAACTTCGTTGTTGCTGATGCTTATGTCGCTGCTGTCAATTTCGTTCCTGTTTTCTTCTTCGCGGCGCATCTTCTCGATTTTCATGATCCCTTTCAGTGTTTGCGGCGTTGGGTCGACAGGAATGGAGTACGATGCTAGAACTGAGAGCTGTCGCAGGTAAGTCGTGCTTTCCTGTCCAGCAAAACTACTTGCTGTGAGTGTGAACTGCTTCATGGTCCTCGTTTTGTGATCGGACGGCTTGCAAAACCGCAATGTGGAGCGCCCCAGCTCCAAATATCGCGCTTTCCAACGATATTTCGTACGCAACACGAAGCGCTTGACTTGTTGGGTAGCAGGCAGCTCCTTACGCAGCATAATGACCCCTTTCAGCATCGTTGAGAGGGCTTCGAGACGCTCGGAGATGTGGCGAAACCACAGATCTGCCTCTGCTTGGGTATCAGCAATGTAAACGTCGGTGCTTTTGTCAGTGGTCAAGCAGATTGAGTGTGGGGGTGCTCGGGAATTCAGCTCCAAGTAGTGATGAACACGAGTTGTCTCGACCAGGAAGTAAGTTGAGTCGATCTTAGCAGCAAATGTCGGCCTTGGATCCGTGAGGTAGTAGTCCATACGGGAGTCCGAGAGCACGACAAACGTGCGTTTGCGCTTGGCATTATCACGAGTCCCGTTTTGCACCTGCAAGTAGCCACACAGCACGCCACGAATGTAGTCCTCCATTCCAGCAGCAAGTAAGCGTGAAGGCGGTTCCTAGATAACTGGTGAATGGGGGGCAAATAGAAAAGTGCCAACGGGTAAGAACGTGATGTCTATCAGCTAAAATTACTGTCATGAAATTGCCGTTGGTGCTCACGACTATGATAGCACTGTCAACGCAGGCTTTTGCTATGAATCATGTCTTTTCATCTTGTTGGAGAAATTGGGGTGGCCTTGTGGCTGCTGCACCTAGTCACTCATCCTTGGGAACTGGTGTCGAATCGCCTTGCGCTGCCACGACTTCAGCTTCATGGGGGTAGTTCGAGAATTGGGTCAGGGGAGCGCCGCTACTCGCAGATGGACTCACGCTTGGCGAGTTCTCGTCGCCGTCGTGCTCTGGCTCAGTTTGCTGGACAATTGCTCTCTTACTTTCCACTTGCTTCATCGAAGTGCCGTGGACGTCGGTATCACCAGCAAATTCGTTTTCCGTATCCGATGGCGTGCTACAGTCGATTCGCAAGCGAGCGTACCCGTCGCGAGGAGAGAACGCGTGGTCTTGCGCTTCCTGCCGCTGGTGATGCTGCATCCCGTCGGGGGCTCTCGCTCGAGTACCAAGAGCTTTGCACAGGAGCTCTTGGTTGCCATCGTTGTCAAACGGAACCTTCTTAGACGACAGATCGCGGATCTCGAGACAAGTCTTCCGCAAGGGCCGACAGGGCTTCGACGATGGTGACGGCACCAGCGAACGAGTTGTGTCGTTGCACAAATCGTTCACGGTTAAGAAGAGCACACGATCTTTCTTTCCACGAGTGGTGCGAACGAAGTCATGAATGTCGCTCTTCACGTTGACATTCTCAAATTTCGGCGCAACAACTTGCCAATCGTACTAGCGACGACAAAATACCAACGAACCATTAAATCAGGACAATTCCAGGACACTTTACTAAACAAAGGCGTCTTACCTGCTCGTTCGCAAGGGTCGACGATGCAAAGACGACGTGTTTGCGAAGATTGGTGGCGATAGTGACGATCCGATCCTCCGCTACTTGCTACATCGTATCGTTAGTGGGTTTTTTTATAGGCGAAACAAAATTAAGTTAGCAAAACGTAGTGCTTACCTGGTAGTCTGCTAGCACGACTTGGATAGCACGGTACATCCTGATTCTATCCGCCTCCACACTCTTCCAGCTTTGCTGGCATTTCCTCCTGGACTTTTCCGCAGCCTAAAATCCACGCCACAAAGAGGTTAGAATGAACCACACGCCTTCAAAATACACGATTGTTTCACTCACCTCCATCAACTTAACCGTTTTGTTAGCCAAGTCTTCTTTTCGATGAGTCTCGGACGACGATCGCAGCCAACTGACGAGTTTGTGGTTGTTGATCGCTTTCAACGCATCCGTTCCGGACGATTTATCGGGGCGAGTCGTCAGTGCAGTCGAGGATTTCGTTTTAGCCGGGCTGTCCGCGACTTCCATCTGCGAGAGGCGCCGATGATACTGATCCTCGAGAAGCGTACTGGAAAACCCCGAGTCCATCGCCGCTGAAAACGAAGCCGAAGCCTCACGGAAGTTCTTGTCGAAGGCGCCATAATCTTTCCTGTACGCATCTTCTTGGGTCTAAAAGAGCAAGGAATCACTGTCAATGGCTGTGCACCTCAGCAAGACGGAGGGTTCCTTCCTTACCTTGACATCTTTCTTCGCGTTGTTGATTCGACGCGTCAGACTTTGCGCTCTCTCGCTGTTGTATTCGTACAAAATCTCGATCGGTCTCAGCACGTCTTCGTCGAGGTTCCTGGCGAGTTGCTGGTGCTGCACGCTCGTGTTCAGGTACTGCGCTCGGAGACTCGCCATGGCGTTTTTCATCGTGCCATGCTCCAGTTCATCAAGATGCGAGTATCTCGCCATTCGATTGAGCTCCTGCGCGTACGTCCTTTCCAGGTTGATTCGGCTCTTGAGCATCGTCACCAAGTTCCCGTGGGCGGCGAGTCCGGCAGCGCAGTCAGCGCGCACCTCGTCCAAGTTGAAGAGTAAATCGTTCGCAAAGCTGGCGTCGGGAGCGGAACTGGAGCCGTCACCGACACCGACACCGCTCACTGGAGTCTGGGTCATTGAGCTCGCCATATCTGCCCCAGTGTCTCCAGTAAGAGACACCGAAGGACAAAAAAACTAAACTCAAAATTCTCAATGAGCTATCCGAGTGCCAGTCTTTCTCGGTCGACCGCCAAAATAGATGGTATTTTCGGCAATTGCCAGAAGGAGTGAAGGTAAGGCAACTTCTAGGACCTTCACTCCCGTCCATTGGACGTTTCCTTTTCTGTGGCAAACATGATGACGGGTCACACAGATTTTGCTATTCCACCTGAAGATGCAAAAACCCAAGGAGACGGCCGTCGCTCAGCGGAGCTTGGACACAACCGCGTCGTCGACCAGGCCGTCGTCGCGAAGGAATAATTCTCTGGAACCTCTTGGGACGCGCAGAGGTGAGCCAGGTCTTCACAACCAGGTGGAAACGGCTCCGTTGACCCATGGACGCCGGCGGATGACTGCAGGCATTGGTACTGGTGATCATCCTACACCTGCAGCTACTCACAAACTTGGACTGGTACCACAAAAGTATGTTGCCGTGGAGGGTGATCGGGTAGGCAGACGACGACTGAACTCGATCGCGACGCCCGCTCGATCGAGGAAGATGACAACTGCGCATCTACACAAACAACACGCCGCTGTTTTCCACAGCATGAACAATGATCATCGAGAAGGCTGGGAAGAGGATGGCAGCGACAGTGACAGCAGTGACGACGATGGAGCTGCGCAAGGAGCAGCCGACGTTCGACACCGAGCGCAATTTTTCAAGTCGTTGGTGGGCCCTACGACGTACATGGATGGTGGCGTGGTGACAAAAGGCAACGTCGATCACCGCGGCATCACACCGCACGTGGTCTTTTCGACGACCCACACGCCCCCAAGCGAGGCGAAGAACCCGGTCATTACGTGCAGTCAGCCTGTTACGTGTGGATTCTGCAGCTCCACGAATCTCGCGTGGGTCCTGCGCTGCTCGTTTTGTGGCTCTGCCCGTATGAGCGACGCGCCGCGACTGAAGTACTTGATCGACATGATATTGAGCATCGACCCTCGGATCAAACCCGACATGGTTCGTACGCCACCGTCATTGCAGAGTTTGATAGTTCATAGCGTTAACGCTGCATCCTTTTTTATTTTTGTTTCTGCCTGAAGCTAGCGAAGCGCATTCTTGACTACGCCAAGTTTGATCGCGTCGCCCTGAAAGCCGAGGCGACTTTCAAGCAAGCTGGTCTCGTTAGAGCGAAGGCTGCCATCATGATGATGAACCGCACGGTTTTCACCTTACGATTCCAGATCATGCGAATGATTTTCGTGGCGTGGAAGAAAACGAAGGCGTCCAGCCTTCGGGAACATGCCACCATTGAGCGAATTATCACGATAAAAGAGGCCCAGGTCGACCGAAAACGCAAGCAGGATGTGTTTTCTGTATGGCAAGGATACGTTGCTCGAGTGGCAGACGAGCGACAGCAGCGCTTTCATGTGGCACTCAAGCGGTGCGTGAGTTTTTTTCTTCCTGTCTGCGACTGAGTTTTCTGTCATGAACTTACACCAACGTCTGTGGCAGAAATGAATCGACGAAATTACGGCGAATTTGGGGAAGCTGGCGATCGTTCATGCGCATTCGAGGCAAAGAGAAGCTCGAGGAGATGCGGCACCACTATGAAGAGGAGCTGTAAGTGTGAAAATGTGGTGTCGAGTACTTTGACGGATGCTAATGCGTTTGCTTTAACAGGCGTGACACACCGCTAGAAGCTCAAAAGGTAAATATTTGTATCCCAGCTATCACTGTTCGTGCTCTTTTCATCCCTATTGATGTGTCTTGATTCTGCAGGAGATCGATCGTTTGAAGGAAATTCAGCAGGAGACACTCAAGCTGGTATTTACCGCAGGGGACTCAATCTTGGAGTTGCTTCATGTTTCGCTTCGCAAAGCTGACCATAGCGTACAAAGTAAGTCCTTAGCTACACCGCAATCTCTTGAAGTGCTCATGATACTAACCACTTTGTGTGTGTGTGTGCTTCTTCTTTTCTTTTTCTTCTAGAAACCCTCCAGCTTGTTCAGATGTATCCCACGACTGCAGGCACATTTTTTGAAGCTGCACACGGTAATGAACTCCTCGACGCGTTGAGCAGTGGACATGCAATGCCTCAGATCGACGGTTTTGGTCTTGACGATGAAAAAGATGATGAAACGATGAGGCAGCTTCTGGATCAGACAATCGAGAGGATCGATAGATCACCACCTTCGGATAGTTTGATCCAATGGCTCAACTTCCAGCGTCGACGAGGGGCGGAAATGGGAAAGGTTAGCGAATTCCCAGAGGCGAAGACTATCGCGAATGCACCTTCACCTACCAAGGGATCAGTTGTCGATGGCGGTACGATGCCTGAAAAGCCTTCAAGCGCTGGCACAAGCACAAAAGCCACGAGGACCCGCTTGAAGGACAAGAAAAAGGAATTCAAGCCCATCAAGTTCTTGCAGGAAATCCGAGCGGTCATCGCCAGTCCTGGAGTCATGCTCAAATTACTATGCCACTCGTCGTCCGAAGCACAAGAAGAGTATGATCGAATCCGAAGTACCGAGTTGACCAACACAGCTGCATCCTTAGCGGCCGAAAATTCGACCACTGCCACAATGTTATCGCCTTCGGCTCAAGTGCAGCTCAGATCTTACTTCAAGATTATGCCTCGGGTTTTAAACCTCCCACCAGACATCGTCACGCGAGACAGTTTCGTGTTGAACGACTTCGACTCGCTGTACGCATACGCAGTGTACCTGTATCTCTTCCATCCCAACTATGTCGCACCGGGAATGGTGCTTTCTCCGAGATATCACCTCAGCTACTCGTTCCTGACCCCACAATGGCAGAAAGTGAAGACTTCTCTACTGGAAAATGAGTGCGACCCATTTGCACAGCAGCAATTCTACATCTTCCTGGCCAAGATGAAGCGAATCAATCTGCAATTCTTGCGGTTCATCGACATCTGCAAGGCCGTTCGCCATATCGCGGCCTGGCACGAACGGGGTGTCACTCGAGAAGCTTTCAATGACTTCTCCAGACGGGTACTTGGCAAAGACTCGAATATTTCCGTGTCGCTCGAGAAGGAGACGCTGGCCTCGTGGGTCTCGCTGCCAGAATCAAAACTGTTGTCCCTGTGTGACGGCGAAGAGGAGTTCCGCAAGATCGAGCAGGTGTACAAGGAAAACGTGCTCGACTTGATCAAGATCTTCCGAATCTACGGCAGCGCGGCCGGTGGCAAGGGAATTCTAGAACAGGAGTTCCTCAAAGTGATGACAAAGGCCGGCGTCACGAACAAGAAGAACATTTTGAGGTCTCACTTGCAGCTGATCTACCAGCAATCGCGCCAAACGAACGGTGGAATTCCGCCCGACAGCCCCACTGGAGGTGCTAATATTGCCCCAGGGTCAACTCCAGGAGCTGAGGGCGAGGAGGACGCAGAAGACCGAGGTGCAACTCCGAACGAATTCTTCGAAGCTCTTACTCGCGTCGCATATCACAACTTCCAAAAACGCCGTGAATTCATGGGCCAGGTCGCGACTATGATGAGCATGGGAAACGAGGTCAGCATGGAGACTATTAACGGCTCCGGTTCGCTCCTCGCGTGCGTCGTCGACCTAGTTGTGGACAAGGTCGTTCCTTTGACGAAAAAATTCCAAGAACAAGGACTGACATTCAAGAAGCAAATGATCCACCCCGATGTGCAGCACGTTTGCAAGGCCCAAGAGAAGAAGCTCAAGCGCATTTTCAGCTCGTACTCGCAGCGAAACAAGAATCCTCAATCACGTGGGAAATTACTCGACTTAAGTGACTTCGAAAGCTTGCTGAAAGACCGGAGGCTTATCGACGCGCTCTTCCCCCACGGAAAAATTAAACAGCTTTTTGCCTTCGTTCAACAAGATGGCGAGGTCGGGGGTACTGCGTCAACCATCAATGGGTACGATGCCGACAGCGAATTTGTCTTCTCCGAGTTTGTTGAAGCACTATCGGCGATCGCTGTTTACCGCAACGCCAATCCATACCTACCGTTTGCGAAGAAGTTGGAAACGTTTTTCGAGGAATATTTCTAGCCAACGAGCGTCGTAAGTGCATTTCTGCAGACAACTCTTACATTAGCATTGCGCTGACAGTCCAACTTCAACTATCCGACAGTCGATCACCGTCTCGGGTCCAAGGGCAACACTGGGTCCCAACAACTGTTCAACCTCTCCTCCGTTTTCGAAACTTCCAGGCCAGAAGGAACTTGACTTCCGCTTTGTTTGCAGCCACCCCAGCTCCTTCCACGCTGATGCTACCAGGCTGGAGCAAAAGTATTTGCGTTGGGACTTGGTGGAGTCGTCGGCCCCTTCCGTCACTGGAGACGATGGTGTCGAGCTGGTGCTGCTACCACCAGTGTTGGAGAAGCTATCGTCATTTTCTTCGCAGGCACCCTTGGCAACTCGGACCGAGTTGAAGATGTGGCGGTCCGATTCACCAGTGGAACGAAGTATGCCAAAAATGCTGTACGGGTTGCCGTCAACACGACGGACAAATTCCCTTAGCACCTCGATCATCTCAGGAGTGCGTTCAGTCTCGATTTTCCGCACAATAATCGAGTTTGACACTTCGCGGGCGTAGGCCATGAGTCGTGCTTTCAAGGAGTACACCTGAATACCCTCCGAGGTTGCCTCCATGATTCGTAAGAGGAACGGTGACTCGCCCGGCACCACGATGCCAGCGTGGTCGTACTTCGATCCTGTAAACTGGAACAGAAGAACAAAACGAACGTGAGCACAAATTACGCTTCCATCTGGCAAACCTCTTCGTTGATGTACTCACCTTGCGTTGCAATCGACTAGCGCCAAACCGACACGAGAACAGGATGATGTCACCGACAGCAACGCTGTCGTGTAGTGAAGTCACGTGGACGACACTTTTTTCACTGTGACCGAGTTCAGGATCGCGCGAGAAAGAGACAACGCCCAGGAACGACATCAGCAGCACATCGGTGCTCGCAATCGGGTGCAGCACCAATTGCTTCAAAAAGGCTTCAAGCTGCTCTTTGCGATAGTTGATAAACTCGCCTTCTACTGGTGTGAACACGTGCTTCGGAGGCAAGCCAGGCAGCTCGGTACCAGGATACTTGCTCTTGAGCTGGCTATGGAGCGCATCAAATTCCTTGTAGCGTCGCGCGAGTTGCCACGTGGTGCCGTTGAATACCACGTCGATAACGTAACTGGTGTACGGGCGCTGCGAGAGATCACTGATCTTGTTTTTGGTCCCGACAATGGCCAGGTCCAGCGTCGGCTGCGGCATTCTGTTCATCGGTACCAGCTCCAGGTCTATCTTACGGCTCGCACAGCCGAGGATATAGTGGCCAATGGACAGTTCTTCATCCTTGATCCACTGGTCTCCGATATCAAGGTACAAGACGAAGCTGTCTGCTTCTCGTTCAAGCATGCGCAAAAGTCCCTCCTTGTCCTCGCTGGCAGACCGGCGTAGCTCAGCTCGCATCAGCCTGAGCGCATCCAACTTGACCTGACGCGCACTCACACGCTCTTGCGAGGCCTCGCTAACGGGCACAATCGTCGACACACTGCGAAGAAATGAACAAACAAAGAAACAGACCAAAAGCACGCAAACAGGGTCACCCATTCACCTCTTTTCACGACACCAAGCAGGAAATATCGACGACGGACCTGTCACCATTGTCGTCCTTCGCCGTGATCTTTAGGAGCATCAACGACACGGGGCTCCTCGTGCTCTCCGTCTGCCTCACTGCACTCGACTAGCAACAGACAGAGCGCAGCATCTCACACCGTCAGCTCTCAACCGGCAGCGTCTCCCTCGCTACCGCCCACTGACCTGCGCCGCCGTGGGGCGAGCACGCTGCGAGAGCAACTGCGCCGACCGCAGCGCGTTCTCCTCGGACCAGGACGTCGTTGGACTCGACAGCCGGTTCTCCTCCTCCTCGTCGCTGTCCTCCGACCCGCTGGACGCGAACCTCAAGAACGCTGTCGGGTTTTAAGTAGCACCAAGCAACAAGGCAGTCAGCGATGCCCCCCCTCAATAAGAATAACGAGGAAGTTAGAGAACAATTGGCATCTACCATCGCTCGGCTGCGCCTGCATCGTGCGCAGCTTCGTGGCCAATAGCAGACAGTGCAGCCACTCGTCCCTCTGTTCCGTTGTGGCGGTGGCGAACTGGAGCTTGAGCTGCTGCTTGGTCTCCACGGAGAATCTGAACTTGGCGTCGTGCGGTGATTGGCTGTTGCTGCTGCTGTAGCTGCCTCGACGGACGGCCGCGGCGCCGTCCTCCTTGCGCACGTTGGCGATGTCCGCGGCCAGACACAAATCCATCCAGAGCTTGAGCGAGCTCCGGCGCTTGCGGCGCGGCGTGCCGGCGTCCGCGTCCGGGTCCACCACCAGCGCGTGGCTGAACAGCAGCAGCTTGATGCGCAGCCAGCCGCCGTATTGCGCGCTGAACTGCCACAAGTCGCCGCGATGCAGACACTCGGGGCGCTCCATGCTGGCAAAATAAACACCTTGGACTTTGTATCGAATAAGAAGCCCAGAAAGTGAAAAATGGGGCGTTTCACTTTTTCTTTTCTTCTCGATAACCTATCTGACGGGAGACTTTTTAAAAGTCGGTCACGTCCTGGATGTTTCTCTGTGTGAAGAAGGCGGCGCGGGCGGCGGGCGGCGTGGACTTCTTGACAGGTTTGGCGAGGAACGACGTGATGGATTGAGTTCCGGTCGGAGCATTGGCCTGGAGGGTGAAAAACAACAACAACAAAAAGTGGTGAGAAAACTTCAACTTGTGTTGCAGTGCGTTGTTTTTTCTTTCACCTTGTCGAGCTCCTTGTCGTGGGGCCACTCGACCTTGACGGCCTTCTCGACGAACGGCTCGACCGTGCCCCAGCTGAAGCGGATGATGTTAGGGAACACGAACACGTCGTCCATGTGCTTTGTCAGCCACGCCTTCGTCCTGCCACAACGAAAACGTCAAGCAAGACACGAACATCCGTCAGCACGAGAAATCCACCACCTTGAAGCCGCAGCGGCCGGTGCGTACTTTGGGTCGCTGGGATACCCGGAGCCAAAGTCTGTCGGGAGGGCGAGTGCCGAGCTCTCCCACGTCCAGTCGCGGATCACGCGGTCGCGCGTCACCTTCGCCGCGATACTCGCCGCACTCACCACCTTGAACAGACTGTCAGCCTTCTTCTCGACGCGGAATTCGATGGTGCCGTGGAAGTGCTTGGTCAGGAAGCTCTGGTACCAGCGCGGGTCGCCCACCGTGTCCACGAACACCTTCTTCACCACGACCCCCTTCTTCTGCACCTCCTTGATGAGCTGGATGGCCGCGTCGCGCGACATCTCGTTCAGGTTGCTGGTCTGGCGCTGCATCTTGTCCGAGATCTCGGCCGCCGAGATGAGGCGAACGATCCACCTGCCAATTGCCAGCGCAGTCAGTTTAGAGCGCCAAATTGCCAGCGTGTTGCAATGCCAGTCACGCACCCGAGGCCCTCGGTGGACCGCATCTTCTCGAATAATTGCGCGCGGCTCTCGGCGCTCAACGCCTTCGAGTCGTCGAAGCCCAATGCGATCATGGCGTCGTTGTCGCTCACAGGCCAATAGGCGGCGCCGTAGACCATGGGACCCATCACGGGGCCGCGCCCGGCCTCGTCGATTCCCAGCATGACGGGCGCCCCATCGAGGCAACTGGCAGGGCAGTCGCTTGCGAGCAGCAGCGTGTGTTGCAGGTTGCGCCGGTCGTCCGACATCTCGCTTTTTGGCGGGAACGGAGATGGGGAAGTATGATTGGCTATAATGGTTTTGGCCAATCCAAACTGAATTGAAGATAAGTTGCCTTTTTCGACAGCGGGGGCTGACTCACAGCGCAAACTCAGCTGACGACGAGAGACCTACCAAGGAAATCTGATCTAGTTTAGAGTCTCTGACTCGGCGCAGGGCGTGGGAATCAAGCTGCTGCTCGGTTTGAGCGGGCGGATGATCCGCGCCGATGCAAGAGGGGAAAGGGACCTGCTTCGGGTCGGATGGCATGACATGCAGTTGACAGCGCCGCCACCTGTCCCGCCAACAGCAGTGCCAGAATGGAGCTTTGCCCCTTCCCGAGTCCTCTTCTTTCAAAGCGCGAGCTCAATTCTGCGGGCCGTCGAGGTCAATGTTTCGAGCCCCAGCAAACTTTGCAGCAGAGCGTGAAGGAGATCGGTTCCGGTGGAGTAGAATTTTTGACATGAGCAGGGAGGACCGAGGCGCCAGCTGGGTGGAGCGGCAATGCTTGAACCACAGCCTGTGCTTCAAGCTGCACAGGTGGAGCTGTTCGAGCGTGCCGCATGGAGAGAAAAGGGGAAGTTCAGCGAGCTGGTGCGAAGTAATATTTGATCACGAGCGATGCAGGGCTGTCGGCATCATGCTGCATGATTTTCGCTTACCGCCCATGTGCGCCGGCTGCAGGTGCTCAGCGCAGAGCCGACTTGTAATGGCGACCGCAACTCGGTGCGCTGGGTGCTGGGTCTCGGTGGGGCCGTTATGAAACGGGTTCAAGCGCCTCGACGCTCCAGAAACGAAGCCGCCAAGCGTAACGATGGCGCTTTGCCACAGGGACTTTCATAGCTGTCCTGCCTTCATGACCGTCATGCTTTCACGGCCATGACGTGGCCCGCGTCCAACGTACCGGTATCTTCACGACGCAGAGTATCCGCTGTTTTCAGGCCATCGCAGCTGGGATAGAGAGACCACAGGCGGGGCACGCCAACAGGCCTCGCAACCATGTAAGCTGCTTACAGCAAGAGCCGACCGAGAGCTGCGCGCTTCACGAGCAGAACGCCTCAAATTTTGCGGCGGCGCTCAGCGGAGCTCTTGATGCGGATTTTCCCCCTGCATTATGCACTGCAATTGCCACGTTGCAGTTCTGCGCGACGTGACGACGCGTCGATTATCCGCCAATGCGCGAATTTCCAGCCTCTTAATGACCAATGCCAGACCTCCATTCGTCACCTACCCCAAATACGGAATGCAGACAGAAAGTCGGGGGTGGAAGAGGCGCGGCGGTGAGTAACGGCGACCCTCTTACCCGCCTCGGCGCTTGACACACGAGCCAGCGCTGCATTGCTGCATTGCCCGGCGCCGGGCCCCGCTGCCACGATGATGCACTTCATTCGCGAAAACTTGGAGCGACGGACAGTCCGTGAGGACCAGTGGCTCGAGTAGGAAAGCAGCAGCACCAGCAGCAGGATGCCGAACAACAAAATGTCGAGCTCGGCCGCCGGACGGCGCATGATGCCGATCCGCGCCACGCCCGACTCGCTGGCGGCTCAGGCCTCGCAGCACGTGCCGCAGCTCGTGGTGCGCCCCACCAACCACGGCGGCGAGACGCTGCAGGTGGCCATGGGCGGCACGGCCATCGAGCGCTCCATGGTCAACGTGGGCTCCATCGCCGTGTACCACCTCAAGCCCGTGGTCTCCACCGACACCAAGCTCGGCAAGAAGACCACCATCTTCGCCGTGCACGTGCAGAACGCCATCACCGGGCGCAGCTGGGTGGTGCACCGCCGCTACTCGGACTTCATGATGCTGCGCGGCCTGGTCACCGAGCACTTCAAGCTCTTCGGCGACGAGTTCCCGCGCGTCTCGGGCCTCGTCGACGAGCTCTACTTCCCCAAGAAGCACAAGTTCCGCCACAAGATGGGCAAGGTGGTCGAGCACCGCTGCGACGCCTTCCTTGAGTACCTCATGGGTCTGCACCGCCTCCTCATCAGCCAGAACTACCTGGCGCGCCGCGACATCAGCCCCATCGGCCTGTCCATCCTGCGCGGGTTCCTGGGCAGCGCCATCGTGCAGGACCCGAGCCACCGGGCCTACACGTTCCACAAGCCGATCCTGCCGATCGAGCTCAGCCCGGCCGACCGCGCGCCGATCAACCAGTGCGGGTCCCTCACGACGGTGCTGGAGGACGATGCCGAGTACGAGGTGGAGGTCGAGGACGCCGAGCCCGAAGCGGAGGCGGACGTTGTCTCGCGCGACGGGTCCACGGAGGGCACGGAGGACTCGCTGTCGGAGGATATGAGCGACGGCGAGGACACCGAGGAGGAGCTCATGCGCATGTCGGAGATCGTGGACCGACGGCGCTCGCACAAGTACGCTCGCAACCGCCGCGTGCTGCTCTTCTTGCGCAAGGACGGCGTGTCCGCCGAGCCGGAGAGCCCTCTGGGCACGGACTCACCCACCAACTCGGACGATGCTCCGCCGTGCACCCCTCGACCCCGCGACCGGCTTCACACCGAGAAGATGTACGTGCGCGCCTCCGAGATGCTGCGTCCGTCCGAGATGGTGCGCATGTCCGAGATGGCCGCCAAGCCGATCTCGGCGTAAACGACAAGTCCAAGGTTTCGCCTCCGCCACTGCCGCCATCGCCCCCCGTGCCTCAACCGCACGGCAAAACAGCCAGCAACGGAACTGACATGCGAGATGGCACGCAGTTGGCAGCACGCCTGAACTAACTGAGAGCCGCGCCACCACCGCCTGGGGGTGGTACAGCTGCGCGCGGACGCGAACCGAAGCTCCGCGACGCACATCGAAACCCATTGCACGCGCGGCTCTCCCACTGCCTACCAAACACTATCACTATTTAATATCATGAACGTTCAATGTGCTCCTCAGCTTCCGACACCTTCGTGCGTCTCAAAATGGCATAAGCGAATATTTTGCCACCGGCAAAGTGTTGAGTTTCCCCACGTTTGCACTAGGACCAATCACCACCAAATCGCCCTTTCAGCCAATCACCTCGCGCCGGTTGCCAAACAAAAAAAAACAAAAAAATGGCGGCAAAACCCAATCTCGTGGCAATGGCGCTGGGCGTGAAGGAGAGCGTGAGCGGCAAGCTGTTCCGGCTGACGGCGGACGGCGCCGAGGAGCGCGTGTGCGGCGGCAAGGGCGCCGTGTACCTGAGCGGGCCCAAGGTGGCGCTGCGCTGCTGCGGCAAGACGAGCATCGTGGCCACGCGCCAGGCCAAGCAGAGCGTGCTGCGCCAGGGCGACGTGCTGCTGCTTGGGCTGCGCGACGCTTTCTACGCCAACGGGACGCTCACCAAGTACGAGGTGGTGGACACGGCCGCGGCGCCGCCCAAGCTGGCGCTGCACGTGCTGCCCACGCGCGTGCCGAGCATCACCATGAGCTCGGCGGCGTCGGCAAAGCCCCGAGCCAGCCGGAGCCCAGCGGCCTCCTCCTCGGGCTCGGGCGCGAGGCTCGTGTCCTCGTTCTTTGCGCGGAAAAACGCCGCGAAACAGGAGCAAAAGGCCGCGGAGCCAGTCGTGGAAATCGACGAGGCCACGGCCTCCTCCAGCACCGCAGAAGACGCGGAAGAGGACGGAGAGGAGCTGGCGCCGTCCACGAGGCGGCGCGGCAAGCGCGCGCGGGCCATCGTGGAGTCGGACGACGAGGCGGACGCGAGCAGCCCCGAGGACGTGAAGATCCAGGACCTGACGGTGGAGTCCGACGACGATGTGTTCGAGCACGACCTGGCCAAGGCCTCCACGTCCGCCGCCAAGGACTGGATGGCGGCCTTTGGACGCAACGGCGTGAAGAAGCACAGGGCGGAGAAGAGCAGCGACGGGTGGAGGAGGAGGAAGGAGGCAGGGACGCGCGCGGCCCCCAGCTCGTCCAGGAGGTTCACGGTCCAAGACAGGAGTCGGGACTACGACGACGACTTGGACGAAGACGAGCATTACTCTCGGTCCCACGACGAAGTCGGTCAGCTGCTGGAAGAGTGCGAAGGGATCGCGAGGAAGCTGCGGCAGTCGGTGAGGAAGTGGTCGGGCAACTCGACCAAGGCGGCGCCGGCGAGTCCGTCCACGTCGCCCGCGGAGGCGACGGACGAGGAGGAGGCGACGCACATGTCGCTGGCTTCGATCCATGGCGGCGATCGACGCGTGGTCACGCAGGCAGATATCCCCAACATTTGCGAGACGCTCGAGCTGAAGCCGTACCAGGTGGTTGGAGTCAACTGGCTGCTGCTACTCCACGAAAACAAGGTGTCCGGCGTTCTTGCGGATGAGATGGGACTGGGCAAGACGGTGCAGACGATTGCGTTCTTGCTGCTTCTCAAGTCGCTGGAGCAGTCGGACAAGAGCGCGGTTGGACCGCACCTGGTTGTGGTGCCTGCAAGTGTGCTGAACAACTGGACACGCGAGTTTGCGTGGATTGCGCCGAAGCTGCGGATCGTCACGTACCATGGATCGAAGGACCACCGTCGTGAACTGGAGGACACGCTGGGCAGTGACGATTTTGACGTCATGCTGACTACCTACGCTTACTTCGAGCGCGATACGTGCCAAGAGGAGCGTGCGTTCCTGCGAAGCTTTCAATTCGGCTACATGATTCTGGATGAGGGCCACAGTATCAAGAACTCGAACACGTCGCGGTTCAAGCGGATTACAGCACTGCGCGCACGAACCCGGTTAGTTCTGAGCGGTACTCCCATCCAGAACAAGCTCAATGAGCTGCTGACAATGCTGAGCTTCCTTATGCCGCGGATGTTCGACCACGGCTCCGATGAGCTGCTGAGCTTTTTCGACGGGAGCGAACAGAAGAAATGCGAGAAAGTGCGTAAAATCCTAGCCCCATTCATCCTTCGGCGCGAAAAGAAGTACGTGCTGAGTCAGCTGGTGGAGAAGACCGTCTCCGTCGAGCTCGTCAAGGTGGGTGAGGAGCAGCGCAAGGCTTACACCGAGCTGCTCGAATCCGTCATCAAGCGCAGAGAGGCCCAAGCAGCTCGAAAGGCGGCAGCCAAAGAACGCAAGAAGAACAAGAGCAAGGATCACAAGGCAGATCGTCAGCTGCGCGAGTTGACGAGCACCTACGCTGCGCCACCTGGGGGTGATCCTAGCGCCATGTCCATTTTTACGCAGTTGCGTAAAGCTGCCAACCACCCCGTGTTGCTCCGCAGGCACTTCGTGGCAGACGAAGTGTTGGAGACCATGAGCAGATACCTGCACCGAGCCGAGGCCTTCGGCAGCCAGTGCTCCATCAGCCGGGTCCGCCAGGAGCTCGAGTCTTACAGCGACTTTGAACTGCACGATCTCTGTGTACAGTACGAAGCGATCGATGAGCTGCGCAAACTGCAACTGTCTATGGAAACACTCCTGGCATCTGCCAAGTTTGGCTACTTGCGAACATTGCTCCCAAAGCTGCAGAAGGAGGGCCACCGTGTTCTCATCTTCTCGCAGTGGACTAAACTTCTGGATTTGCTGGAAGTGCTCATGAGTCACATGGAGTACCGCTATCTGCGCCTGGATGGATCCACCGATGTCCAGGAACGGCAAGGACTCATCGACACGTACAATGAAGACAAAAACATTTTCGTCTTCTTGCTGTCCACGCGCGCGGGTGGTCTCGGTATCAATCTGACTGCAGCAGATACGGTTATCCTGCACGACCTCGACTTCAACCCGACCTCCGACGAGCAGGCATGCGACCGTTGCCATCGCATTGGCCAGACCAAGCCTGTGTCAATCTACAAGCTCGTGTCGGAGAACACTGTCGACGAGGATATCTACAAACTCGGACAATCCAAAACGGAACTCAACCACAAGATTTTGGACAAGCTCAACGCACATGGCAATGGCAAGAAGAAGGGCAAGAAGTCGGACGCAGTCACCGTAGAAATGATGCTGGCATCCGTCATCTCGGACTACAAAAGTGCGCAGATGGAAGTGGAACACGAGTGAAAAACCAGATAAATAGAGTGGATGTCCTGTGCTGGCGAGTGGCTGCTTGTATAATATTACTTTTGGTACGCACGCACGCTCGTGTATGGAATGGGGTTTGCTTTTACGGTTCATGCTGTTTGATGTTTCGTAGCAAAACAAGCGGGAAAATTCGGGATTATCACCAGCATTTCACGCTCGATCATTCCTTCTTGGGGATATCCTTGGCCGTTGGCATTGACGATGGATCGCTGCCCCTCTTGTCGCCAAACTATTGGGATAATGACATGTGAGCAAGTTCATCGTCCCCACTGCCAGCCGTGCTACTATCGTACGTACCATGCGGCTCGTTGGGTTACCATTTGCGTTGGGGACGAACTGCAAGACATGACACGTTAACCATCACAGGAGCAGCAACCTTCAAGCAGGGTGGGTGGGTGAAACGTACGATGCTGTTGCTCTCGCGTCGAGCCATTTCGTCGTCAGATTCCTCCGTCAAAGGAGGGAAAGGAGGCGAGTCACGGAGATTTAAAGGCACGTCGTCGCTGTAGTTGTCGTCATAGTCGAACTCGTCGTCTTCTTCGTCGTCGTCCAAGTCATCGGTCGCCCCCAGTCGAAGACTCAACAGCTCCGTCGTCTGCCGGATCTGCTCTACCATGGTAGTGATTTCCGCCAAGGCGGCCGGGATCAAGTCGAGTGTCAGCTCCGAGCGACTGAGTTTTCGTGAGACGGAGTCCATGGTTCGCCGAGGGGCGGGTGGCTCCGTAGCGCCTGGGTGGGTCACTTGTCGCGGGAGTCCAGAACTCGTGCGCGTCGTAATTGTCGGCCGCTTCGGGAACAAACTTCGTGCGCTAGAACCGCTGACCGGTCTGGAAAACTGAGCCAAGTCACGAGTGCTGTCCCCGGCATCGATCATCGTTTTGCGTTGCGAGTCTTCGCGTATTGAAGGACGAACGCGCGTTTGTCGCGGAACCACAGCACGCGATAAGCGGCGTACGGGTTTTGAAGCGCGGTCGGCGATGTCTTTGAGTTTGTCGCCGAGCTTCTTCGCTCGGTAGATTGTGCGTAGCGACACGGACATTCGCCGCTGCTTGAGCGACTTCTCCACGACCAAAGTGAGCTGGTTGTGCACTTTTGCCTTCTCAGAGGGGGACTGGATGTTCATGTTGTCCAGCTGTCGCTTGATCACCGTTCGTTTCATGCGCTCGCCGAATTCCGGATACTCGGCAGCGATCTCGTTGAACGCGTGCTTACTGAGTACGTTTAGATCGCAAATGTTGACGGCACGAACGGTGTTGGTACGACGAACGTCAATGACCAGAGCTGTCTCGCCAAAGAAGTTTCCGTCCCTCAAGTAAATGCGTTTCTCCGCGTTCTCGGGGTCTGGAACCAGGATTTCGACGAGGCCTTTGCGCACGATGAACATCTCTTTGCCAATGTCGTCGCAGTAGATGATCGTGTCCCCTGGCAAATACACGGCCGTTTCCAATGCGAGACAAACCTTGCCCAAGAACCGCGAGTCAGATCCAGCGAAGAATGGGACGGTATTCAGCAAGTCCTTGTACAAATGCAACGCGATGGTCGTCTTGAGCGGCTTGGAAATGCCCGGCTGGTTCAGCAACATCATGTCTGAATATGCGCGTTGCTGTCACAAAAAAAATATATAGGGAGGGGTCGAGTGAGCAGGTTGTCATTGGGGGGAAAGCTTGCAGAGGTGACGAAGAAACGTACGTTGATCCAGAGATAATCGTAGTTCCTTCGAACACGGTGCTGCAACTCCTCCGGTAGCTCGTAATACTTCATTTCGGTTTTGATCATGTCCATCCGGTTCCGGAATTGGGCTTTCTGCTGGTCCCAGCTCATGAGCAACGCGAGAATGTTTCCGAAAAGGAAGGACGAAAACACGGTCCCCAGCATGAACACGGTGATGCTCATGTAGTAGAGCTCGATGTTTGCGTTCATTTCGGGATTTTGCATCTTTGCAATACTCGAGTAGGTGGTGGTCTCGCCGATCCCGAGAAACATGAGCATGATGGTATGAATGCATTGGACGTACATCGGCGCCAACTGAGACGCACAGCACAAACGAAGAGTTAGACCAATCCAAGCTGTACGGAGGCATTATCGACGCAGCATGCACGGACCTCTTCTTCGGTGCAAATGAGGTGACCGCCGATGTCATAACATTCATTGAACAAACTTGCCCATAAGCACGCAAAGAGATGCAATCCCATGGCGAGGCCTAGAAAGCTGACGAGGAGGTTGTAGTACTTCGCGTATTCGCGCAGATATTTCAGCAACCGGCCGATGCGCAGCAGCTTTGGGATCTTCTGGAGCTTGACGATTTTCAGCGACTTCCCCGAGGATTGCACGAAGAGAACCAAAGGGAAGTTGGAGATGAGGTCCACGATGAACCACGAGCGAAAGTACTTGCGCGCTACTCTTTTGGGGTCCATGACCACCTCGCCATTGGAAACAATACCCGTCCGCAGTGTCATGACCATATCTGTCCAGCGAGACATAGAGACAAACAAGGGTGAGAGGCCCTACGTAGGGCAGACTAACTTTAAGGCTGTGACTTACCAGCAATGAAGTAAACGTCGATGAAAGTGTTCATGCCGTTCAGCCTCCCCCAGTCGACGAATTGAAACCCAATGATGAACGGGATCTGTGGCCATGTACATCATGAGTTTCCTGCTCATACAGTGAAATAAGCAACTGGGGATCCAGCGGCACGTACCATCACACACACATACAGGACCAAACACACCGTCAAAACCTCCCAGGCGCGACGCAACTTGGAGTTTGGATGAATCATGAAGCGGCTTGTGTTGAGCTTCCGGTCGTGATAAATGTCGATGGTATGTGCGTTCATCGACTTGGCCAGCACCGCCAGCTTGCCGACCACCTTCCAGCTCCGTCGAGTGTGGGTCTCATCGGTGAACTCGATCGCTTTTATCGTCTCGATGGCCGAATCGTTCGCTTGCCGAGCTTGCTCTCGAGTGACACCATTGCCATCCGCCCCCTGCTCGTTCGCTTCGCCCGACGGAGTCCCGATCTCCGGCAGCACGGGTCCTAAGACTATACTCTGGTCTGTCGTCTCAGCCGGAACGAGGTCTGCTGAACTAGCCTGCGCTGCATCCTGGGGAATTATTGGCGATGCACGGTTCGCCAAAAGCGGTTCGGATGTGTCGTGACTCGGAGAAGTGCTCGAGGCTTCTCTGATCGCTGTCTCGCCTTCCGGTACCACGCGGCTACTCGCGCTGGTGTCGCTACTCAGCCCTTTCATACTGCCCATGTTAACCCTTGCTGCTACGGGGGAACACGACTGAAAAGTAGGCACTTACTTGCCTTGTCGTGTACTTCAGCGTCCCCACATAGCACCACGTTGAACCGAGCCGGGTCGTTTTGCTCTCCGAAATAGGCTCTGGGACTTCCCATCCACTTTGCTTGAAACGGACCAGGACGCTCATCTAGGAATAACGTTCTCGTTCTCTGCGGAGACCAACTTAATATTTTAAGGAAAGAGGAATGATTCTACAGCACACTTGAAGGATTCCGATGCAAATGCCGTCTATTTGGTTGTCTACTATCCTGACAAAAAGTAGATCGGATCTACAGCACGCACTCGAACCACTTGATGGGCTTCTTCGCGGAGCTGAAGAGCCCGTCGCCAAAATAAAAGGTCGTGTCGGCGTGGTTGAGATGGGTCACGTAGAATTGGTCGCTGTAGTGGTCACCGAACTGGTCAAGCGGGAGGCCGCCGGCGCAGCTCTGGAACTCCACCAGGCCGTCGTTCTCGTCCGACTTGTGCGGGAGCGCGGCGCCGAGCAGCCAATACATGGCCTGGTAGGTCGAGAACAAACCCGAGTACGAGTTGCTGCACATGGCTGCGTGAACGTGGGTCCGGTAGACTTCCTGCGCTGCCGCATACCCATCGTTCTGCCCCGTAGAACTCAGCTCCCCGCCTTCATACGCAAGCGACGTCGTAGACGCGCCCACGGGGCATTGACCCGTGAGGTTGCCGATTGTCTTCATGATAGCAGTATGTTCCCCGTTACAGGCCTCCTGAGCATAGTCCGAGCCTATGCTTCCGGACATTGGAGGACTGGTAGCGACCCAGGAACTGCTGTTCGCAAACGAGCATTTCCCCGTAGCAATGGCACTAGCCAGCATGAGTCCGCCCATGGAGTGCGTGACGACGATAGTGTCCGCAATTTCGGTTGGTGAGCCCGAGTCCGTCACGGAAGCCGCCAGGTCGCACAGGATCTGCTGCTGGGTGTCGTTGTTCCACCCGGTCTCGAGGGAGTTCCAGATCATGTACTTGAAGTCCGTGCAGCACGGCGCGTGGTCCGTCAAGTCCCCCCAGTAAGCCGTGAATGAGTCCTGGAGTTCCGCCTCCGCGTAGTCGATCCCCAGGCCGTGAATGAAAAGGCACGGGCGCGGCGTCGACTTGCAGGAGCACGTCGTCTCCGAGAGCTCGACGCCCAAGCCAAAGAAGTCCAGGTTTCGCGACTCGCTCTCGGGGATCACATCTCCAGTGAGCAAGGCGATCGTGGTTTCGGTCACCGCCGTGGCGTTCGCTACCGCCTTGCACTCGCTACCATTGAGCTTGGGCGCCAACATATTGACCCGATTCTTCAAATACGTCACCCCGATCTCCATGTCACTACCGTACACGTGAACGCCAGCAGAACCAGACGCACAGACGGCCAGGTTGAGTCCTCGGAACGTGGCCTTGAAGAGATTCCCCGGTGCACACTTGATCTTCGCGCCCTCTAAAGTAGCGTTTGCAGCCGGGGTGGCGTCGTTGATTGCTGGAAGCATGTCGTTGAGAGGTGGCAGCGACCTCGGTTCCACACATTGGGACGTCGACGACGAAGCTTGGGTTTGATCTGTCCCCGAAGTGGAAGTCGTCGAGTAGGCGATGCCGTCGATCAGCATGTACCGGGTGAGGGTCGAGCCTTCCGTGAAGTCCGCGTATCCGTCGTACGTCACGCTGAGACCGTCGTTCGACACGATGGGGTTGGCGTACACATCGAACTCTGACCGGCCGTGCACCTGCATCGAATCGCGCTTGAGCCTGAAGTGGAGCTTCAAGGACGGCCACCCCGTGGCGCTGGTACGCAGGTCGCCGTGAACGGTTCCTTTGCCCTTTTGGGCCACCGACGCCGTCGAGGTCGCGAACAGGACGAAGGCGATTGCAATACACCGGAGAGGATACGTGGATGACCCCATCGTCTTGGTGATAATGCTATTATACATGTACCGGTGCCTACAGAATTGGCAGTTTGAGCTTGTGGGGGCTAACCGGCAAAATGTCTAATGAGCAGCTGTCAGCGGTAAGTGTTCTGTTTGACCGTACGGTTCGTCGAGGAGTATCACGAAGGAAGGGCAGGAATTGTATGGTCACTGTCGACCACCATTGAGGCTTTCTGTGTGTGTGTGTGTTGCATGTTGCTGTCCGCCGGCCGATCGCCACTGTGGCGACGCCACATGGCATCACGGTGCAATGCCTCACCGAAGGTCTGTATCATACAGTGTATGATAGTCTTACAGTGCAGTTGCTAGTCAGACTTAGGATCTACCAGACATCTAGTCGTCGATGAACCGACCAAATAGAATAGTCTGCCTCTCTCTCTCTCTCTCTATAGTCTTGCAGTGCAGTCTCCAACGAGGCGCGCGGTCTCCCTTTGTTGCTAACGTTAGCCGGCGCATTCGAGTGATGTCATCCTGCTCCGACCGCAGCTCGGTGCAACTTTTCCAGCATTTCTGCATGGCTTTGACGCGAAGAACGCATTTCCTTTTTTTTTTTTGCCGTCAGATTATTTTCCTTACGTGGCTTGCCATCGCTGTCAGCGAATTGGCAGTATCGCTCGTTCCTTGGCGTTGGTTGGTTCAACCAACTTGGTTGACATCAATGATGGCATCAACTTGATGCCGGCAATCGCTTACATGTACACATGTAGAAGTAATTGATACGGTTGCCTAGGAAACCAAACGAAGATTTGCACCGTATGAGACCTGTGCGCGCCGGTGCGAATGCGCTCCTTTCTTTGGTTGCCGACGAATGGCAAGCCCACAGTGTCCTACAGGCTCAATTATTTACAGTACATACCCCCATCAGAGTAATTATAACCGTAGGCCGGCCAAAGATGAGCAACCTGCACGGCAAAGCTGTTGACGCAGTGCCCGTACAAGCAGTACATCGGTGGAGGTTCTGCTGCAGAGCGTTACTTGCAGCACAAGTTTCGCATCTCTCGTTGAACATGACGCTCTTCTATCGTATACATGTGCTGTACGAAGTACACAGGTACACTACATTTTCAACGCGCGGCATTCGAGCTTGATGCGCATTCATGGGATCTACGCGCGATGCGTTTGAATAGTACATGTATTCAATGAATACATGTACTGTACATGTACAGTAGCTCAGCGCTGCAGATGTTGAGAACAGACCGGGTTGTCGCAAAGAAGCCCCATCGATAAAAGGGGCGGCGTCTGTCAAATATAGAGCCGTTTGGCACTCAATCAGGGTTTGGTGTGACGTAGTGGCGTCAGAGGTAAGAGGAAACGCACAGACAGAAAAGTGAAATGCACAGCTCAAGAAAAGTAAAAGGCTAGCTCAAACAACCGACACCCAGTGACGTCATAGCTTCAGTTCGCGTGACGCAATCTCCACTTGGAAGCAGCGGCGCCAGGCGCCGCTGCCCTTACTTTTGAAATCACGGGCTAGAGCTCAGCGCCACAACGGCGCGGACAAGATCCACAACACGTGCATACGGACTGCGCGGTCCTGTACGCGCTCACGAAGCCCCACGAGCCCAGCACCGACCCGAGCAGGCCGCAGGAGCCCAGCATCAGCCCGAGCAGGCCGCACGAGCCCAGCACCACCCAGAACAGGCTGTGCGAGCCCAGAATCAGCCCGCACGAGCCCAACGTTTACGAGAGCGAGCCGCCCGAGCTCAACACCTGCCAGCGCGAGCCTCGCGACCCCAGCATCTCAGGGAGCGAGCCACACGTGATCAGAGAGGCGTGGGACCCGTGACAAGGCCGTTCCGCTGCCAAAGAGAGAGGGGAGATCGAACGAGGGCGTTCAAGCGTTCTGAAGCTGCTGCAGCCGCGTAACTTTGACTGAGCTAAAGTGAATTAACGAAGTTTGCCAGAAGACGTCGAATGGTGTCATTCTCGAAGAAAGTAATCACCACGTTCTGGAATCGGGGCTACGTTGTCGCTAGTGAAGTACTGAGCGCAGATATCTGCGAAGAGGCTTTGCGTGAGTGTGAAGATGCCGACTTCAAGCCCATATTTCGCAAAGTGTATTCGAAAACGTTGGCTTCGTTCCGCACTCAAGCTTCTGCTCCCCTTTGTGATGCTGTGTCAAAGATCCACGAAGTGGTTTCGTCTGCTGTTAGTGGTGCACACATGCATTGGGAGGTGACGGCTAATTCATGGCATGCACTGAAGTCAGTACCTGGTGGACGTGACCAGGCTGTTCATCGTGACTTCCCCACGTTTGAAACGGCTCGTGCTCTGTTGAAGATGAAGCTGGTGCAAGGGTCGAATATCGTAACGCTCATGGATAGCACACGTCTTCACGTATATCCTGGCTGTTTCGGGGGTCATGCCGATCGAGACAAACGCAAAACTCTGATACTAAAGCAGGGCAGTGTTTTGTTCTTTCGCGGCGACCTTGCGCACGCGGGCGCCAAGTATGATGAAGCAAACATTCGGCTGCACTGCTACTTGCGGGTTGTGGGAGTCAAGCAGATGAGTAACTCGACGGAGGCGGTGGTTTATCAAACCTTTCGCTGTGATAAGTGTCTTCTTGCCAAGCACACCCGACGACAACTGGCCGAGCACGGAAGTGTTTGCTCGGAGAAGGGGGTCTACAAGTGCCCGTTCCCACCATGCATCATGAGCTACGGCATAGCTAACTCCCTGAGGGTGCACATCAAACAAAAACACACGAAAGAAGATAACGACCGCACCTTTGAAGAAGATACCATCGAGTAGGAACGCTCCGCCGAAAAAGATGATGGCGACGACAGCAGTGACAGCGAAAGTAGTGACAGTGGATAGGAAAGTGATGAAACCAGTGACAGTAATAGCGAGAATAGCAGTGAAAGCGAGTAAAACGGTCACGAATAAAACCATTCTAAACTGCGAAGCAGGGCTTCTTGTGTAGAAAATGAAAACATGCTGACAGTGACAGAAAAAAAACAATGGTGACAAGTTGCAGAACGGGTTATATGCATCGTATTCGTCTAGCGACTACGTGTCCTGGCACAGAAGCAATTGCACATCTAGTGCGCGAGACGCAAACGGAGTGCGTCCGGGTCGTGCCGCCTCGAGTTGAATTGGTTCATCACTCGCGGTACATGTCGTCTGCGTCCGTTGACGCTTTGCCGGTTTCGTTGGCTTCTTCCGTATCTGTCGATTGAAAAGCTTTTCGGCATAGTCATTGCCCCCAGGACGACCCAGTCGTCTTGCCTTGCGCCCAGCAAGAATATGACAGCAGCTTTTAAACTTGTTGAAGAACTTGCACCCACAGACACATTTCTCGACATCAACTATCCAGCCACCTTCTGGCATAGCGGAAATGTGGGCAAACCACAACGATCAAGACACGACGTTGTTGTAGGGCTGAGCCGCACGAGCGCGCTGTTCACGCACCAGCAGCGCTTCACCCAGAAGAAGCGTGTCATTATTCTCCTCTGGTACTTCTTCTGGACAAACTCGAAATGGTTGATCAATCGCCGAACACAGCTCCTCTAGATCCTCCGCGCTCAGGTTCTCGTCTTTCTGAAGCTGCTTGACCCGGCACAACGCGGGGTTGTCCGTGGCGAAGACTACAACCCGGCCGTTTGCAATCATGGACGAAGCAGCTTTAGTCACCACCGTAGAAGGAAGTAGGATATCACTGTCAGCTCTCGGTGAACGTTTTGGAACGTCGCCAACCACAGTAAAAGTCACATTGAGAAGTCGCTGCATGTGATATCGGCGTCGTCCAGTGTACTTCTTCAGCACTGCATTGAACGTCTCGCACGGATTGTTCGTTGTAGCATATCCGACAGGAGTGTGAAACACCTGCCACCGCCAGTAGCGACTATCAAGCCATTGCTCCGAGAAATACTTGACGAAAGCTTCCAGCTCGGGAATCGTTCGCCAGCTTGTAAGAACGCTATCTTTTTCAGTGTAGTACGCAGTCATGTTTTCCGTGTAGTGCATTCTTACAATTCCATCCATTACTGCTTTCCGAATTGCAGGTGCCAAGTGCTTCGTTCGCTTCCGAACGTTGTACAGGACATGAAAGAAGCACATCAGGTAAGTTGCCGATTCGTACTCGGTCACTTGCCGGAATCCATTCAGTTGAGCATCCTCCGCATCACCCATTACAGCGTCAATATTAAGGACAGCAGTCGGCTGAACCATATTGACCAATCAAACGAAGGCTCTCAAACACTGCGCGTATTCCTTCGCAGTCCACCGACTGACGATGAAGATGGCAGCAAGCTGGTATGAGCGAGAAGCGTCAGAAAATCCACACGTGATGACCGGATATCCAAGATCACTCAGCTTGAATGTAGCGTCTGCATGAAACAGTGTAAATCTCCCCCGGATGTGTATTCGATACTCGATTCAATTAGAGCGCGGCTCGATACCCCTACGATGAATGAGTCCACATCAGTTCCTTTCCCGACTTGAACATGTCCGCTTCCGTCTTCACAGTGTCCGAAACAAAAAGCTTTTGTGAGGTCTCCGGTTGGATCAAACGGGTTGTTTCGCACGATCTCTTTTACCGTTTTGATAGAGTTCTTCATTCCTTGAAGAATACGCAGGTACTTGGCACAATTGGAGACTTGAGTCAGCGTTGGGTATCCTCTAGTAGGTTCGATGATGTCCGACGCACGTCGCATGTTGCTCAGAATCAGCATGGGAGGGATCGAGCATTCATCTTGCTGCAGGATGAACTTTTTCATATCGGCATAGATAACCGCTCTATGAGGCCCTTGACACAAGCTGGTCTCGTCGCGAATGTGATCGATCGAGTTATGGAAAACCTGCCACTGCTTTGCTGCTTCGCAACTCCAAATCTTCCAGAAATATTTGCAGCGTCCAGCAATTTTGTAGGTTTTACTGACGCAGCGCAATCTTCGTTCAGTCATCACATGGTCTCCGCCTTCACAGACTTGGCACTGACATGCAGGATCAGTTTGAGCCACTCGTGAGCAGCAAAATTCCACCAACTGAAACTCCGACACTGCTTGTTCAGAATCCAATTCAGCCTCCTTGTGCCATGTATATCGAATACGAGGCATCTCTCTCTCCGCTGTCACGCCGCGCTCACAAGTCACACCGCTCTCCGCTGTCACGCCGAGCTCGCAAGTCACACCGCTGTCCGCTGTCACGCTGAGCTCACTAGCTGGCCGAGAGTGTCACTCTTCCGTTTATTGTCACCTCTCTCTGCTGTCGCGCTCGATCGTAAAATGACTGGCGCAGCCCTACTCCCAGATTCGTGTAAACCACCCAAATTCGTCTTGAACTGTGCTCCTCCACTCTATCTGCCGTGTGTTTCAGCTATATGACCGGGTCTTATGTGAACTACACAATTGGCCTGTGCGGTTCATCTGGATTGTCTGTGCGATTCCACCGCTCTCGTGGCGTCACCCGTAAGCTCTCGGCTGTGTAGTCCACCCGAACCTCTCTAAATGACTGATATGACAACAGTCAGTCATGTGTGCTTTACATCAAATGTACCCATCTACTTGTGCGGTGGCTATCGCCCTCTACCTTGGGGCCGACACTTTAAACTCTCAATCACAACTCGATTTACTCAAGTCCTCTTCTCCTTCTCTCCGGCAGACCACCCCTTGACAGCGTCCGAAGGAGGATTTGAACATCGTTGATTGACAAACACTCTTGGCAAAAACTACAACTGATGAATTGCAAGCAAACCATTTACTGTAGTTATGCTGAAGCTTCGATGTGTTAATGCCACCAACTTGGTGGGCAGTAGAGAAGCCTTATCGGTCTCCTGCAACGAGTCTCATCAGTGTGCCGCCGGCTACGCAGCAGGCGCACCGTCTCCCTCTAGCACGGTTAGCCTACATGTAAATTACAATTTGTAATATAGCAGACACTGCCAACCTGGTCGCGATCGCAGCTGTCACAGCTGTCACAGCACTGCTTGTCCAGCCCGTATCTGCGACCGTTGACGAACTTCTCGTTGTTTCGGATGTCGAACGAAAGTCTCTTCAGTACTGGAACACCTCCTTGTTTGTAGCTGAAGATGACGTCTTGGAACGAAATGGTCCCAGTTGTTGGCCGAGGCGTGCGCCATGATCCGGACCATCTCGATTTCCCGCCACGACCAGACGTGTACTAATCGAGCGAGACGACTGTCAAAAAAAAAAGGGTAATGTACAATGCGTAGGTGAACGCAACACCAAACAAGACCTGGCGAGATGTAGTCGCGTAGGTAGAGCAGACATGACACCACTGCCGATGAGCTCCATGCGAATTTGAAACCACGTCGCAACGACAAAGTCGCAAAACCAAGCACGGGCGTTCACGTCGTTGCGCGAGAAGTTTTCAGCAACCGTTTGTTCAACGTACTGAGGTCCGAACACTCGAATCGTGGTCACACCTTCTTCCACTCGCGAAATGTGGCTGAGAACTGGAGAAGACGCCACCTTCAGCAGTCTAGAAATCTCTCGAAATGGCATCAAGTAGAACTTGGCGAATCGACGTACAGGTACGCGAGGGGAACTACAAACACAATCAGTATGTTCGCGATGTAGGTCGCCGTCGCAAGCTGGCAAAATGTGAAGAAAACTGTCGCCAATAAACTCCCGATGTCGAATGGAATGTCGATTTCAACATACGTAATGTCACCTCCAAAACGATTCACAATCCGGCCGATCGGGTGAATATCGAAAAATCTCAGCGGTACAGACAACAGTCCATGCGTGAGCAAACGAAAAAGGTCTCGAGCTGCGCGGAATCCCGCAATTGCCAACGTCAGAGCTCGCGCCAGCACCATCAACGCACTGCCTCCGCCCAGCAGTGCGTAGACTGTCATGTTGAACTGCGTTCGAGAAGCATCATACGTATTACCCTTTTGACCCGTCCAGTGACTGAGTCACAGGTCACTCCCGACTTGACACCCTTGCCGCAACGTCTGAATGACCAACAACAGCAGCAGCACCTTCAGTCCCCCCATCGATTGGAAGTATCGCCAAAATACCGCTGCGGACACTCGGCCTTCCTCGCGCTCTTCGTTTTCAATCAGGCGGCCAGCGTCTTTCACGTTTCCATCATTGAGCTTCGGTGTATTCACATCATCGATCGCGTTGTGAGACGGCGCCATCATCGCAAAATTGTCTCAAGGGCGCTGAAGCTCTGGTCGTTGGATTGAAACGTGACCGTCGAGCACGGAACCTCGCAACTTGCCGCTCCAGACTCGACCACTTCCTGATTATGAGTGACAAGCACCACCGTTTTCTCCGCTAGTAGTCCACAAAGACTCTTGCTGAAGATCTCGCTTTGAGCCACAGCGTCCACTGCGGCGAGAGGTGAATCGAAAATGAATTCGTCGGCATCGGAGTAAGAGCTCACACGGGCCTTCTGGCCACCCGACAAATTGATTCCTTTTTGTTCGATCTCAGTTGCGTCTCCGCCGGAAACTGCTGCAAATCGGGTAGAAGGCCACAGACATTCAGGACAGTCTGATACCTGTTGTGGTCGTAACCATGTCCAAAGAGGATATTCTCTCGGATGGTCATGTTCTGAATCCACGGCTGATGTGAGTAGTACGCCTTGCCGTTCACGGAGACCTTGCCGTCAATTCTCTCCATCTCACCTAGCAACGCCGAGCTGCACGCGGTCGACTTTGCGTTGCGTCAGCTGTCGGTATGCCGCACTGGTCCTCTTGGAAACAAAGAATGCCACTAGCATCGAAAGCGCGGTAGCGGCGAGTCCAGAGAAGGCAGCAAGACCGAGCACGTCTTGCTGCCATGCCCACAGCCTTGTCGTCGCTGCCAGCAACACGCCACGCGCAGGCGGGGCGGAGACTCGCACAACTGGCAGAACTTGGGGTGGTGTCCGGTGGCGTTCGCAGACGAGTCGGTGCCCTAAGGCCGCCATTCGGTGGCGTTCGCTGTCGACCAGCGGAACGTACGAGAACGGCCACTACGCAGCCCCGACGGAGAGATACGGGGAGACTGCCCATACAAACACCAAGTACAAAACCATAAACAGGTCGGGCGTTCGCTTACGACCAGCGGAATGTACGCGACGGGTTAACTCTAAACCCACCTCCGGCTGCTGCCACCGGAGCGTTTGTTGTTAAGAAACGTTTCAGTCCCTAACCAGCCTTAACCGATATCGTTGCAGTCTGAATACGCGGTTGCAGTGCTTGCCTAATTAGAAGATTTTGTTTTGCGGTTCATATACCGGTCGGGTCACGCTTAGGTCAGTCGACCATCTTTTCTGTGGTCCGGATTGGCCGAGGCGTAACCTCGGCGTCAGCATATTGCACCCATTCCCGTACATATCGACGAGGGCGGAACTTCAAGCAACGTCGAGGCCAATCGTTGTCGACAGGTTGGAAATGCTAGTTGGTACATCGGTGGTTGCGCCGATTCTAGTGCCGGAAGGCGATCGCGATTACAGTGGTTGTCTACGGTACTTCCCAATTTGCATTGAACCACCATGGTCCAATCTAACCTGTGTGTGCGTTTGTGTGTCGAGGCTTAGCTATGCCGAACTCAAGTCTCCTGGCGGCCTGACGGTTGTCCGCATCGTGTATAGCACCGTCAGCGGCGTCATTTACTCCGTGGCTCAGTAACTACCTGCACATGTCGGTCCCGCTTGTTGCGATGGTGGCAGCACGTTTTTTCTCTTCGTGGGTATACCCGCCGACTGCATTCAGCTACCGCCGTTGTTGGCTCACCCGGTGGTTGTTTCGTGCTTGTGATTGAAGCACTGGCGGTGGGAGAGCCTTACAACGCAGATCCATCCTGTCTGATGGACCCCAACAATCGTCATCAATTAAGGACTTCCGTGCTTCGTCACTCATCATGAATGATTCATGACAGACTGCTTCAACGCTACAGGTATCACGAGGTTTGTGCCGCAGCGTACGATCCCGTTTTCGAGGTTCATGTACTTCACCCAAGAATTTAAGAGCGAGCGCACCTCGATGCCAACCCGGGCGAACGCGCATTCTTGACGATCAGTGGCAGCTGCCCTGGTCAAGTCACCGTGACCTCAAATGTCAACGGTACGAAAGCGATGGTGTACTAACTTACACCATCGCTTTCGTACCATTGATCGATGCGATCCCTGCTACGTATATCACCACAGCTCCAGTTGGGAAGCCCTTTTGCGGCGGTGATCATCAAGTCCGTCGGTGACAACTTTGATATTGGGCGTACTTTCATCGAGCAGGAGGGACGATCGTCACTTACTTGTTGATCGTGTGAAAGAAAAAAGACGAGATCCACATGTAACGCACATGTAAACAAAATGTCCTGAAATTCTTTTTATGAAGCGCCTTACAGAAGGCACTCGAACCAGTTCACTGGCTTAATCGTCTCTCGGAAGTAGCTGTCTCCGTGAAGGAACGCAGTGTCGCCGTGGTTGCACTTTGACACGTAGAACCGGTCTTCGAAGCTGTCGCTAAACTGGGATGCCGGCAGTCCGCCGCGACAGCTCTCAAACGTCACGACGCCATCATGCTCGTTGGTGCCATGCTCGATCTTGGAGCCTAGTAGCAAATAACCTGCCTGGTCTGACGACACGATGCCGATGTCATCGTTGCTGCACATAGCGGCCGACACGTGCGTGCGGTAGACTTCCTGTGCTGCGACGTACGCTTCATTGAGAACCATGGTGCTGTACTTGCCGCCCATGTACGCAATAGATTTCATCCCGGCGCCAACGGGGCACTGGCCAAGGAGCGTCAAGATCTTCCGGAACGCCTGCGTGTCGTCGTCCGTGCAAATGTCCTGCACATAGTTTGAAGCCATCGTGCCGTTCATCGGCGCGCTCATGCTGACCCACGTCGTGCTGTTATCGATGCTGCACTTGTCGTTGGCGACCGCACCGGCCACAATCAACGCGCCCATCGAGTGGGTCACAACGATGGTGTCCTTGATCACGCCCTTGGCTGTCTCGCTCGAGGGGCTCATCGACAGAGCGTGCTTGCACACCGTCTCCTGCAGCGACTCGTCGGTCCACCGAACGGTCTTCGTGTCCAGCGAAGCGTACTTGATCGTCGAGCAGCACGGGGCGTGGTCCTTCATGTCGCCGAACTTGACAGGCGTGGTCTGCAGCTCCGTCTCCTCCTGCTCGTTGTTCTCCCCGTGGATGAAGAGACACGGGCGAGGAGTGGACTTGCACTCGCACGCCGTCGATCCGAAGCTCCACATGTCGGCTTCCGCCTCCAGTGCGCGCTCCGGCTGCTGTTGCGGGTTGCTCGCAGCCACCGCGAGGGCGAGCATGGCGAACGCCGCAGAGAGAGTTCGGCCCCACATATTTAGCACAGAGTTGAGCGAGTACAAACGTGGAATGGAGGAATCGCACTCCAAGCGCAGAGCCAATCCCTGGATAAATGAGCCGGTAAGACCCACCCGCAAAGCATGAAAGCTCGATCGTGCTGTTTTATGGTAAACCAGCGCACCGTAACCAAGGAATACAAACGTCAAGGCAATGTCCTCAGGCAGCTGTTGAGTTGGAAGCCCGCGAAGGCGGTTTCTGCTTGATTTAGATAGGCTGGTGTCCGGATCATCATTTCCTTCAGTGCCGCGTGATATTAGTTAGAACAGAAAACCTGATTCGTCTTGACTTCTTCGAGCTAGCCTGAGAGTAAGCAAACACTTCATGCTGGAGTTCGTTGGGTTTTGGAACAGAAACCTCCAAACAACAGTTCGAGTGTCTTGATCAAGAACGACGTAATTCTGCTCCCAATTCTAGGATCATCACCGAGACAAAGGTGCTAGCTGCATTCGTCACGCTGGCTGCATATCTGTATCTGTTTACACACATTTCACGCCTGCGGTACGGTCACAATCCGTTGCATTGCATACTATGCAGGGGCTAACGGTAACTAAAATATGCATCATCTTTTTGAGTATTCGTAGTACTACGAATACTCAAAAATAGCAATATTATTTTGGATACAAAAGGGTTACCATCCAATATCTTCAAAAGTATCTGATTATCACTGAGGATTGGGCACATGGTACCGTATCAACATCGGAGGACCAACGCGCGCGCCAGCGGCTCAGCTCCAACGAGTATCAGCACTGACTGCTGTGGTTGGCGTCGTGGTCACGTTCGTCCCTGCAACAAGGTCAACTTGGCGCCACCCAGCTTGGCCGCACCTCAAATGAAATACGAATCGTATTGCCCACGTCTGCGTGATACCGGGTACTAGTAGTATTATCTTCCAGGCTGGATCACTTTCAAAATATTCATATCTGCCAATTGGAGGTTACCATTAACCCCTGTCTGTATGTCTTGCTCACACCACTGCGTCCCGGTGTGTGTAGCGTGCGTTCGGTATCGCTCCCGTCGGTCCAATGCGCCCAGGTTACTCTACTTTCCGATAGCGTTGGGGCCCAGCGAGAGTCTCGTATGGCCCCTACTATTAAGCTGTACTACCCTAGGAAGTAGTGCCCTACGTTGAAGTGGTCAGCCAATAGAAATCGTCCGATTTGTATCTGACGCGAGGATCCATTGGCCGGTCATTGGATACGGATAGCAACTTGTCACGGTCTCCAATACTCCACCGAGACGCTCGCAGCACGGACTCACGTCACGTGAGCCCGTGCTTTGGTGGTCGCTAGGCCACTCTCGCGATGGAAAAGATGTGCGTCAGCAACCGCTTAACTGATCCGAAGTATTGTTGCTTCAACCAGTGCGGCCGCCTTCCTGGTTAAGCTGGTAAGGTGCTAGATCTAGATGAACGGACTCGACTGACTGCGGCTAAACCGATAGCCCTGCGCGACTCCACCTCACTAAGCGCTCAGAGAATGGCTTAGCGGATGACGACCACGCCAACTGCCTACGAGATATCGATCTACCATCACGTTGGCATCATCGTCTAGCAACGGCATTAGATTCGTGGCGCATTTGTTTTGTAAACGCGGTTGCTGCTGTGATCGCTGCCCGGTATGCCATCTAGATACGAGTGGGATAGTTTTCCTGCGGCAAGCCCCTGCTGTCGGCCAAGCGCGCAGCCCTCGAGCTGTCCTTGGTGGCATCTTGTACGCTGAATTCTTCTCACTTCGCCATTTTCCGTCTGCAAGACACATTCTGAAGAAGCCCCGTAAAAAAATCCACGCCGCCGAAGATGTTCCTGTCTCGTGCTGCGCTTGCCATCGTCGCCATACTGGTGACGATCCTTGCCTCGCCAGCAACTGCAGTTGGTCAAGACTCTGCACGGGACCACCGCCGACTCACCTCAAGCTTGGCTGAAGCGCCATCGTTGCGGCTCCAGTTCACGCTCAAGCGCTCGTCCATGAAGGTCTATGGTCAGTCCGAGTTCTACGTCTTCGCCAACCCTGTCGTGTCCTCCGACAACACCTCCGTACTTTACGACGGCTACGCTGCCTTCGTTAACAACGGCACCGACTATACCTTTCTGCTTGTCGACGGCATCGCGTACTTCGTTACTTCCCCCGCTGGAGACGCTAATTTGTCTGAGACCGCGAGTTGTCTTGATTCGACCACAATTCCACCGCTGAACACCATTGTGAGTGCACTCAACGACGCCACCGCTATCTCGTCCGTCTCCGCAAGCGACGAAACGATCAACTGCTCGAGAGGGAACTTGTTTAAGGCTTCCTTTGGTGGGGCCGACTTCGCACTCTGTGCCTCGGCTGCTTCGGGTTTTACCATTTACGGAAGCGATCTGGATATTGCCGTGGAGTTCCTCGATGAGCAAGTCGAGATTTCCCCGCCAACTTTGCTTGCAAATGCCACAGCAGCGTGCGAAACGGTGATCACTCCTACGTCGGTCACGGAGACGACGTTGGCACTGCTGACAGGTAAAACCATTTCGAGCAGCACCCGCAGGATGCTGAAGGCCGAAGCGGACGTGACGATTTCGTCTTCGTCATGCTCGTGCAGCTCTACCCCGCGTCCTTGCATCTTCTTCCGTGGCATGGGCTCAACCACCGAGTACAACACGCTGCAAACGACTTCCGACTACTGGGGTGCCATCGAAGAGCACGCCCCGTGTTGCTCGTCGTTCAGCTACGCGATCCTGAATACCGTCGACTACGCTTGGACAGACGCTGCACAGCAGAAGAAGGCGTGCAACTTCGCACTATCGATCAGCTCCACGAGCAGCGCGACAACGCGAGTCGTCGCAGATACCATCGTCGTCACACACTCCATGGGCGGACTCCTGATCGCCGGCGCGCTTGCAAATGCGTCGTGCAGCTTCGCTTCCAGCACTACTTGGGTGAGCATGAGTCCGCCGATGGGCGGTAGTATGAGCTCCGACTATCAGCAAGGCGCGTGCAGTGGAAGTAACGTGCTTCTTGAGGCTATCGCGACGCTGGTCGGTCGCTGTCCTGCGACTACAGCGTCGAAGTCGTTGGCGTACGAGGGTGATTCCTACAGCACCAGCTCACTTGACGAAGCGTACGAGGCAGCGCAAGAGGCGTACCGATCGAATGTTAACGCTGCGGTTTGCAGCGACAACTACTCGGGACTCTTATCAACGGATCAGTTGGTGTACAAGCTGGCGGGCTCCTTGATTCCTCACAAATCGAGTGAGAACGACGGCATCGTTGAGTACCAAAGCTGTGCTGGAGGGCTGCCCGCTTCCAAGTTCGGTACCACCTACGACGATGCGTTCTACTTGACGGGGCTCAATCACGCCGACACAACGTTCCGCCACGGCGATGCGTTGATCGTGAACTCGCAGAAACCAGTGAAGTGGTTTGAGTGCTTGCTGTAAGTGGACAATAGCAAAAACGCGTTTGTGGTAACTAATAATAGTTTTGGGTTTATTATACTACCGCATAATACAGTACCGATATACTACTAGTATGTAATTTAAATTACTTCAGGTAACGTGCAATGTATTATAGTATAATTGCCTGTTGCGGGCCGTCAAGTAATATCGAAAATACTTCTGTAGTACTAATAATATTTTCGCTCAGTCAACGTGTATAGCTAAAGTAGTGGCCCAGGTACCGGGCAAGGCCTTGCGTGCTCCAGTTGTACGCTATGGGTTCCCCGGTGAGCAGTGCTAGCGTCGTTGGTGTCACTGCGGATGGCGAGAGGATCGTTTCGCACGAACGTGCTGCGTCTTCACTCAGCGTGGGCGCCACGACTGGAACCGGACTATCCAGGTACTCGACGCTGATGTCCAGGTCACTCCCGTACACGATGAAACCCGAGGAGCCCGATGCGCATAGCACGAATGTAGCGTCGCCAAGAGTGACCTTGAACAGGTCGCCGCTCGAGCAAGTGACCTTCTTGTCGTCGACCGTCGCGTTTGAAATTGCGGTGGCGTTGTTGAGCGCCGGTATCACCTCGTTGAACAGCGCAAGCGAGCTCGAAGACGAGCACTCGGCGGTCTCGGACCCATCGGCGGTCAACGTCACGAAGTAGGCGATGCCGTCGACCATCAAAATCGTGTGCTTGGTGGAGCCCTCCTTGAAGGTGGCGTAGCCGTCGTAGCGGACAGAGGCGTTGCCGGGGGATACCACGGGGTTGGCGAAGACGTCGAACTCGAGGTGGCCATACATCTTCATGGAGGGGCGCTTGAGCGTAAAGTGAAGTCGCACAGGCCGTGCGTCGGCCAACGTTGTCGCTGAGGCGGTGGCGACTGCAATTGCGAGCGTCACGAGCAAGCCCAGAGCGAGGAGGCGAGGCGCGGACGGCCACATGGCGGACGGCAGGCTTGAAGGCGCGGAGGTCCGTTGCTTTCTTCGAGACAAAGGCGAAGTGAGAGCTGGAAGCCGAGAGGCGGAGCCTGGGGGGGAGACCAACGCGTTCGCCAAGATGCACTTGCGCTTCTCGCCCGCTCCTCATCTGCACGCAGCTGCCGCGGCTGGATAGCAACCAGTCATGTCGTGGCGACAACGGGGACTGGGAAGGAGATGCCAACAAATGTCATTCAGCCATCGCCGTCGGAATCGCGTGATTGCCGTGGGACCTGCCACCGTGACGGTCTTTCTGACAGCTTCAACAGCCACAAGCTCGTGCTCCATGAGGGCTCCGCTCGATGAAGAGAACGATGGACGCGTGCTCGCCGCATAGCCAACGTGGAAGTCCCACCAAAACTGAGCGCGAGAGAAGCTCGTTGACGGCAGCAACCACTCCGCCGACGGAGATTACACCGCCCGACGGAGGGTGCCAACGGCAGCATTTCACGTCGGTATTCTCCTGCAAGGATTTCCCGCGGTGCCCATCGGCGTACAACCTCGGACTTTCCGCTCTTTGCCTAGTTGTAGCTCTTCCCGCCACCGGATTCTAATCCGGTGTATGGCCCCATGTCAGGCCATTGGGCTTGCCAGTAGTGTCATCTCTGCATCGAGAAAGAGGGAGAGGTCGGCTTGTGAAGCTCCGGAGGAACCCCAACACGCGTCCGTGCCTAGTGCTCGCCCCGCAGAGGCCATGCATGCCAGCCGAGCACATGGAGCCAGATGCGCTAGCCTTGGACGCTTTCGGTGGGAAGCGGCACGAAGGCGCTTGTCCTTTTGCACGCACGTCAATGGGGTCTCGGATCGACGTGCTGAACGGCAAAGCTACCAGGATACTTCAATGCATGACTTGATCGCTACAGCCTCGCCCCTCCCCTGCATGTAAACTTCAACACCGCCCTATCCGAGCTCAATTGAGCGCCTTGGTACCAAGGTTGATTGATATGTATACCAACTATGCAACTTCCCTGCCAAGAGTGGAGGCGATAGTCAACAAAGCTTCAATGACCTCCAGACGAGTCTCGTTGAGCACGATGCCTACGCTGCTTTTTGGAAGCAACGCGTGGCCACGCTGATACCCGCGAAGCAACACCTTCCGCAAGACGTGGATTGATGACAAGTCATGGGCTATTAGCCACACACATATCCTTTGCTTACGACTCCGTGCCTCGATCGCATCAGGTCATTGAATTCCAGTTGAACCATTCGTTTGAAAACGTTCCCACTCTTTATCGCTGTTAGAAGACCAAGATGTTGCCCGCGTGCTACTCGGCTTGTTTTTGGAGATGTCATGACTGATAGGCTACAATATCAATGGTAACCTGCTGCATGTCATTACATGAACTCACAGTTGTTGTCAACGCCTGCAGCTCTACACGTTGCAGCCCTTGACTTGCATCCAATTTGGTTTGCTGCACAGGAAACCAAACTATCGCGCGGACACCTCTCACAGCCAACAGATGCAAGGCCCCCAAATCCTGGAGGTCGATGCCAAGCTCTATTTCGCCCGGAGCGCTTACCAAGATGCCGAGCGCCAGCATTCACCTCTTACATATTCACTTTCCAATTATCCTCGTGACGAGCAACCAAGCTCCAAACCTCTCACCCGCCTGCCACCTCAACGTTGAAATGTGGACCCTCAAGTCTCCGCATCGATTCCTCACCCTCGCACTCTTCGTGCTGCTTGCATTTGCAACCACCGCCATGACGACGGCCTCCGCGACCAAACACACTGGTCTGCGCGTTGAACAAGTGGGGCATCCGCAACGCCGACTGGCTGCAACATTGGCTGACGCACCGTCACTCCGTCTCCAGTTCACACTCAAGCGGACCTCCATGAACATCTACGGACAGTCCCAGTTCTACGTCTTCGCCAACCCCGTCGTGTCCGCCGACAACACCTCCGTGCTCTACGACGGCTACGCCGCCTTCATGGACGGCACCACGGACTACACGTTCATGCTGGTGGACGGCATCGCCTACTTCGTGACGTCCACCGCGGGGGACACAAGCGGCTCGCAGAGTGCGCAATGTCTGGCTTCAAGTCTGCTACCGCCTCTCAACGACATCGTGTCGGCTCTCAATGGCGCCACCGCCATCTCGAGTGCGGCCGCCGGCAACGACACCATCACGTGTGCAAGCGGAGACCTGTTCAAGGTGACGTTGGGCGACGCTGACTTTGTGGTTTGTTCGTCGGGCTCGGACGGCTTCACCATCTACGGCAGCGACCTGGACATCAGCGTCGAGTACTTGGACAGTCCGGTCACCATCACTGCACCAACGTTAAGCGATGATGCAGCTGTGTCCTGCGAGACGGTGGTCACGGCCACCTCGGTCTCGGATACGACGCTGGCGCTTCTCACCGGCCAGACCATTTCGTCTTCGAGCCGTCGAAAGTTGAAGGCGGAGGCTACCACGACGCTGTCCTCCTCCTCGTGCACGTGCCAGTCGACTCCGCGTCCGTGCATCTTCTTCCACGGCTTGGGCTCCAGCACGGAGCAGACAACCCTGCAGACGAAATCGAGTTACTTCGGAGATATCTCGAAGAGCGCGCCGTGCTGCTCGTCCATCAAGTACGCGATCCTGAACACCGTCGACAATGCGTGGACGGACGCCACACTGCAGCAGAAGGTGTGCAACTTTGCCATCTCCGTTAGCAGTACCAGTAGCGTTTCGTCCAAGACTATCGCGGACACCATCATCGTGACGCACTCGATGGGCGGTCTCATGATGGCCGGCGCTCTGGCTAATGGGCGGTGCAAGGTCGCGTCGAGCACTACCTGGGTGAGTTTGAGCGCACCAATGGCGGGAAGCATGGGCGCCGACTACCTTGAGAACGCCTGCAGTGGGAACAATGTCTTCCTTCAGGCTGTGGCCAACCTCGTCGGCCAGTGCCCTGCCAACAACGCTGTGGCCGCGCTAGCGTATCAGAACGAGGCGCGCAGCACCTCAGCTCTGAACGCGGCGTACGTGGCGGCTCAGTCTGCCTTCCGCTCAAACGTTGATGCCGCCATGTGCAGTGACAACTACTCGGGCCTGCTTTCGACGGACCAAGCGGTGTACAAGCTGGCGGGCTCAGTGATTCCTCACAAGTCCAAGCAGAATGATGGCGTCGTCGAGTACCAGAGCTGCGCTGGCGGGCTGTCGACGTCCAAGTTCGGCAACACGTACGACGACACGTTCTACTTGACCGGCCTCAACCACGCCGACACTGCTTTCCGTCACGGCGACGCGCTCGTCGTGAACTCGCAAAAGCCTGTCAAGTGGTTCGAGTGTCTGCTGTAGCTCATTGCTGCGTAGTGAAGCTCGAAACCACATTGCTAAGTCGCGTCACATGAAAAAAATGGCAGCTTTACCTTCATTTGTGTCCATGGCATGCAGATCAGCACCCGAAAATATCAGCCGTGTTGATCCGCTTTGAGCCATCACAGAGTACTGCAAACGAAGCACATGTCAGCGCTCAGGTGTCGCCGTCTGATGGCAATCCAGCGCCCAGGCTCAGAGCTCGCTGTTCGAAGGCGTTGTGGTCAACAAGGGCGCGACGGAGCTGCTCGCGCGCGGGTCGGTGGTGCGTGTCGGAGTGGGACCTTTTGACAGCTTCGAGGCGAGTGCTGCTGTTGCACTCCCGTCACGTCTTTGAAGTGCGTGGCGACTGATAGCCCGCTGGATGTGTGCCATCGCTGCCATAGTCATTTCCTCCTTCCCGGATGTGCCAGGAAGCGGCCCTACGAGTCGAAACAACTTCCACATTTGTCCCCACACCATGACAGGTTGCCATCAACCAGCGCAGCTGCGAGCATTCTCCACGATGGGAAGCGAGGCGCTTCGAGCGACACGTTCAAGTGCAAGCACAACGCATCCCAGCAGCAAGAGCTCTACAACACGCTTACCAAGATGAAGAGCCCTCAACTTCGCCTCGCGCGACTTCCACCCAAGCTCTCACTTTTCAATTCGCCTCGTGACGAGCAACTATACTCCAAATCTCTCACGCGCCTGCCACCTCAACGTTGAAATGTGGACCCTCAAGTCTCCGCATCGATTCCTCACCCTCGCACTCTTCGTGCTGCTTGCATTTGCAACCACCGCCATGACGACGGCCTCCGCGACCAAACACACTGGTCTGCGCGTTGAACAAGTGGGGCATCCGCAACGCCGACTGGCTGCAACATTGGCTGACGCACCGTCACTCCGTCTCCAGTTCACACTCAAGCGGACCTCCATGAACATCTACGGACAGTCCCAGTTCTACGTCTTCGCCAACCCCGTCGTGTCCGCCGACAACACCTCCGTGCTCTACGACGGCTACGCCGCCTTCATGGACGGCACCACGGACTACACGTTCATGCTGGTGGACGGCATCGCCTACTTCGTGACGTCCACCGCGGGGGACACAAGCGGCTCGCAGAGTGCGCAATGTCTGGCTTCAAGTCTGCTACCGCCTCTCAACGACATCGTGTCGGCTCTCAATGGCGCCACCGCCATCTCGAGTGCGGCCGCCGGCAACGACACCATCACGTGTGCAAGCGGAGACCTGTTCAAGGTGACGTTGGGCGACGCTGACTTTGTGGTTTGTTCGTCGGGCTCGGACGGCTTCACCATCTACGGCAGCGACCTGGACATCAGCGTCGAGTACTTGGACAGTCCGGTCACCATCACTGCACCAACGTTAAGCGATGATGCAGCTGTGTCCTGCGAGACGGTGGTCACGGCCACCTCGGTCTCGGATACGACGCTGGCGCTTCTCACCGGCCAGACCATTTCGTCTTCGAGCCGTCGAAAGTTGAAGGCGGAGGCTACCACGACGCTGTCCTCCTCCTCGTGCACGTGCCAGTCGACTCCGCGTCCGTGCATTTTCATCCACGGCCTGGGCTCCGACACCGAGGAGACGACTCTGCAAACGACGTCCAGCTACTTCGGAGACCTCTCGGACAGCGCGCCGTGCTGCTCGTCCATCAAGTACGCGATCCTGAACACCGTCGACAATGCGTGGACGGACGCCACACTGCAGCAGAAGGTGTGCAACTTTGCCATCTCTGTTAGCAGTACCAGTAGCGCTTCGTCCAAGACTATCGCGGACACCATCATCGTGACGCACTCGATGGGCGGTCTCATGATGGCCGGCGCTCTGGCGAATAGTCGATGCAGTTTGGCCTCGAGCAGCACGTGGGCGAGTCTGAGCGCACCGATGACGGGCAGTATGGGCGCAGACTACCTCCAGAATGCATGCAGCGGGAGCAACGTGTTCCTTGAGGCCGTGGCGAACTTAATCGGTCAGTGTCCGGCAAACAATGCCGTTTTGTCTCTATCGTACGAGGACGAGTCGTACAGCACGTCGGCGCTCAACACGGCGTACGCTGCCGCGCAATCCGCTTTCCGCTCGAACGTCGACGCCGCCATGTGCAGCGACAACTACTCGGGCCTGCTCTCCATCTACCAGGCTGTGTATAAGCTGGGAGGGTCCATCATCCCACACAAGTCAAGTGAGAACGACGGCATCGTCGAGTACCAAAGCTGCGCCGGAGGGTTGTCCACCTCCAAGTTCGGCGACACCTACGATGACACCTTCTACGTGACCGGACTCAACCACGCCGACACGGCCTTCCTGAACGGCGACGCGCTGATCGTCAACTCGCAGAAACCCGTCAAGTGGTTCGAGTGTCTGCTGTAAGTTGTGTAGCACGTCGTTCTCGCTCGGTAATGCTTTCCTAGTAATGCGACAACTTACGTACTTCTTCTCGACAGATTCATGGATGTATATTCACCACTTCATCTTAAGCTTATTTGTTCAGACAATGGAGATCAGCTTCAGAATTCACTGCAATACCCGCCAACGCGCCGTGCTACTCCTGCTAATAGCTCCGTCTTCGCTGCATTTCGATTCCACCTAGCTGCCGTCTTGCAACCAACCTTTGACGAGTTGTTGAGGCAACTGAGAATAGCAAGTTACAATAACTTAGGGCTCGAAGTACTACAATAGTATTAAATTCGGAGTTATGGATTTTCGAGGTAATTTATACTATTTGAGCTCACGAAGTAGTATACATGTAAAAGTACTATACTACTTCGTGAACCCATGCATTAACTCAGTCAACGAGTCAAGCATGGCGGCGGCGCTCAGCGGCGCGAACCTGGTGCCGCTGTGCACGATCCCCGAGGGCTCCGACGGGCGCGGCCTCCGGCTGCACGATGCGGGCACGGACGTGCTCTACGGGGCGAAGCTTTCGGCGAGGAAAGTGGCGCTCGTGGGGGTGCTCTACGTGCCGGAGGACGAGGAGGACGGCGCATCGGCCGAGCGGGGCCTGTTCCTGAGCTCCAGCGCCGTCTCCGTGTCGGAACAGGGCGCCAGCATGCTGCTGCTGGTGCTGCGCGGCGTCTCGCTGGTCGACGAGCCGTTCTGGGGCTCGCTGCTGCTCGTGCTGAGCTCGCACGTGGTGGTGGCCAAGAGCGGACCCATCACCAGCGCCAGCTTCCAGGCTGCGCTGCCGTTCCTAGCGGACTTCGCACAGCTGCAAGTGGGCGACGGGGCAGCCGATGCGGACAGGAACTCGGCGCTGGTCAAGGAGCTGGCGCCGCGCTTCACGTGGGGCGCGGTGGACCTCAAGATCAAGGACATGAACGGCTGCGACTCGGCCTCGACCTACTTCGAGCAGCAGCTGGCCGCGGGATCGACGGACGCTCAGCTGCTGTTGAGTGCGCTGGTGCCTACGAGGGACTGCGTGGTCCTGAAGTCCAACTCGTTCCAGGGTCCGGAGGACCCGCACACGTCGCCCAAGCTCCTGACGCATGTGGCCGACCGACTGGAGTGCAAATCCTTCTTTGGTCGCTATCTGAGCGGAGCGCTGCTGGTGCGACTAATCAGATCGCTGACACATACGATGACAGCGCCAGATGGAGCTCCCGTGGTGCTGCAGCGCGTGGTGACGAATGTGCTCGCTGCACACTGGCAGGAATTGGTGCAGCGGGCTTTCAAGTCGTACTGTGACCTGGTGCACGCGAGACTTGCTGTATACGAGCGAGCTCCTATTACTGTAGAATACCTTTTGGATGTTACAGAGCGGAAGCTGAAGGCAAACGAATCGCAGAACAACCAACATGCCGCTGTCGTGGACGCTGGGCAGGGAAACTACTCGGTTTTCGACGAGTTTGGGAATTTGAAGAAGCAGCAGGTTTCTGAAGACGGAGAAGCCAAATCGGCTACCCCAGCACCGCTGAACACGGGTCTTTTCAGCTTCCTGAAAAACAGAGCTGGCCGTGCACTGAGCAAGCAGCTCTCACGGTTCCCGACGAACCGGTGGAGTACCTCGATCAGAGCGGGAGGGCGAGCAGCTACTCAAGGTGACAGCGGAGGGCTTGGTGGTATCCTCGAGGATGCTGAAGCAGCGGAGGCTGAACTACAGGAAGAAGGAAATGCAGCACGTGCGCCTGATCAGCTGCTAGCACGATGCACCGCAAGCATCACACGTTATTCAGTTCCCATGGAGTACCTGAACACACCCAGCGAGGCGATGCCCGTCAATACAGCGGTATTGGACACAGTTCATGCTGAAGGGTTGGAAGAAGTGAACGCGTTATTAAAGCCCTTCCTCGTGGATCTGCATGGCCCACCACCGTCAAGCCCAGAGCTTGCCTGCTCTCTGGACTTCCATGTTGGTAAGAAAAACTTGTGGACGAAGTTGGGACGCGTGCGAAGACACTTTGAGCGCGCGAATGAAGTATCGTCCGCCATCTTTTGTGGTGAGTTGCTTCGTTATCTGCATTCGGTGGTGCTCAGCAAGAACGAGACGGACACGGAGGCCCAGCATCAGCAGCAACTGCGAGGTCGTGCTGTTTCTTCGATCATGCTTGTTGACAAGAAGAGTGGCAATACGCCTGTTTCTTTGACACGAGTTCCACTTGAGCTGCTGACCTACAAGAACAACCTAGAGGCGATGGTGTCACAGTACAACTTCGTCGCGCGTGGCCCCCAGGCTGCCACAGTGCTAGCAGGATTTCTGAATGGACCTGTCCGCAGCCAGCTGCAATATTTGACGCAGCAAGAGTATGACCGCTTTTCGGCAGCCTGGGACGAGAAGGAACGGCGCATTACAGAGTTGGAGGAGTCGCTGGAGGATAAGGAGCGTCAAGTAAAGCACATCACGAAGGCGAACGCGGAGTGGGGCCGTCAAGAACACGAAGCTGTTGCAGAAATCGAGCAGACTCATGCCGAGCAGGTGAGCTCGCTCCAAGGTGCAATTCGCAGCACTGAGACCCAGATCGAAGGCGCGTTAACTGAGCAGCAAGCTCTGTATCAGAGCACCATGCAGGCTACCAGGCGCACTATCGACACAGTGGACAAGGTGGCTGATAAGGGCCGTGTGGTGTCAGGCTACCTGGAGCGCTACGAGAAGGGCCACGTTTTCTCTTCGCGGTGGCGTCAATACTTCTATGTCCTGAAGCACGCCACGCTCACGTGCTACAAGTCAAAGAGCGGGTATGAGGAGCGCGGGCCTCCTTTTGGACGGCCAATTAGCATCAGCGGCTACAGTGTTGTGCGCAGCCGCACCGATGAACTCAAGATCAAGCTGGTTCCACCTGAGGCGGGCCATCAAATGCTCCGCTTCCGCGCTCCTGCCAGCGTGGGCCGTGAAGCGTGGATGAAGCGGTTCACAGAGGCTACGCAGTACAGCAGTCAATGATGGCTCCATGACCAAGCCGAACGCAGTACCCAAGGCAAAAAACAAAACAATTGTAGCGAAGCGCAACCTTCCGCGTGAAAAGCAAATGGAACTTGTGATGTGTGCCAGTTTGTCCTGCTTTATGCCAGTCGTAGTGGCTTTCCAAGCGAAGCAAGGACGTCGTCGGACTCTTGACTATCCATTTCCGTTTGTGCCTTCCGGCCGGGTGTTGCTTCAAATGAAAAACGCGAGCGCACAGGACCTTCAAAGAAGAAGTCGTGCTCAAGAGCCTGCACAAAGAGAACAGCTAACGTTGTTAGTGAGCAAGCACGATCATGTACATTGTGCTTCCATCTCGTCACCTTTCGAGCCGACAGTCTCTTGCTGGGATCCAGCACAAGCAGCTTGGACAACAGATCCACCGCAGACACTTCAGCGTCAGGAAAGAGCTTGCGGAGCGGCATGGGCTCATAAGACGGGAAGGACACCTTGTTGAAATCGGGAAGTTCGCGCACACCCGGCCACTGCCTCTCGATGTCGCCTAGCACCTGAATAACTCGGAAGATCTGGTCGAGGTCGTTCTGTCCTGGAAACAACGGGGTGGGTCGCAGCAGCTCGGCGAAGACGGTGCCCACCGCCCACATATCCACGGCAGCGTCATAGTGCCGCGTGCCGAATAGCAGCTCCGGCGCACGGTACCAGCGCGTGGCCACCTGGTGCGAGTACGAATGGCCTTGCTGCCCCACGAAGACGGTGGCGAGACCGAAATCGCTGAGTTTGAGCACTCCATCAGCGCTCAACAGCAAGTTCCCCGGCTTTAGATCTCGATGCAGGATGCTGTGCTCGTGACAGCAGGCGACACCGTGCAGTAGCATCCGCAGAAGACCGCGAACGTCAGCAGCGTGCAGGCGCTCTGCTCGATTGCGGACGACACTGAGGAGGTCGGTGGGCATGTACTCGAGCACCAGAGCAATGTAGCTACCGTCGGGGACTACATCCAGCAGCTTCACGATCTGCAGCAGCAAAAGCGTCAGACGAAAGGATGGCAATCGAGGAAAAACGTCTCGTATTCGTACGTTGGGATGCTGGAGCTGGCGCATGGCCTCGATCTCCTGGAACTGCGCGGCTGGGACGGCCGAAAGCTGGCCGTCGTCATTCAGTCGTAGGCGCTTGACGGCTCGGATCTCGCCCGACTCCAAGTCCTTGGCGCGGTGCACTTCTCCAAAGGCCCCGTTCCCGATCTTCTCCAGCAGCTCGTAGCGACTTGCGAGCATCTTCAAGTGGAGGCACCTGGCGGCGATTCGGAAGATGCTACTGACTGTGCATTGCTGTAGCATTAATGACTATTCTACAGCTAAACGCAGCGAAGCACAAGCGACCTCAATTATGCAGCTTAACGACGCCTCTGCCTGCTAGTAAAGAAAAAAAAATACAATGGCAAGGACGGCGAGCGCTCGGTGGGTTCTTTCTTGACGACGTCAAACTCCTACAGCTCGCTCACCACTACCACGAGCCAGAGCTCCGTCGTCGCGCGCCTGGACACCTTGCTGCGATGCGTTGCCTTAGTGGTTGTTCTTCCACACCAGGTATCGCGTGTCGCCCAGCTTGCGCGGACTCAGCTTGTGCTTGGCAAAGAACAAGATGGCCAGCACCATGCAGAGCGCACCCACGATGATGTACGCGATGCCGAGGAACGGGTTCCGGCCACCGAACCATGACGTCGTCGAGATCACGATCGACTTCTTGCCCTCGAACGTGCTCACCACGAAGTCTGAAGACAACACACACACACACGAAAAAGCGAGTTAACTACTGCTCGTGGCACTTCCGCAACAAATCATGACGCGGAACGTACTGCTCGAGACGAGGAACTCGAGCTCCGTGCCCTCCGCCAGATCGGTGTCAATGCGGCCGTAGAGCTTGCGGAAGCTCGGCAGACCAGCCGTACGCATCCAGACAATAAAGTGCTCGTCCTGCACGCCGTAGGCAGGCGCGTCCGTCGTCCATGCCGTCTTGTTGGCAATCGCCTCCTGGCCCTCGTACATGGGGATGATGTAGCGGTAGCGCGGGTTCTGCCAGAGTAGCATCGTGCTGTCGGCGTCCGAGAGATCCCCCAGATCAACGTTCTTGAACTTGGTCTCGACGTCCGACTTCCAGGCGATGCCGGTCTGCTGCACGAGGTTCACAAGCGTCTTGTCCTCGTACGTGTCGTTCTGGTAGTACGTCTTGCCGCCGGTCTCGAGCTTGTTGACCCAGAAGATGTCGTTGAACAAACTGTTGGCAATCAAACCGCACGGCACCAGCGTGTAGTCCGTCTCGTTGTTCCCAATCGCCGTCTCCGCCGTCGAGTTGTACTTGGACACGCCCGTGCCGGACGTGGTCAGCGGCGAGCAGTCGCTCGTACTGGCCGTGGCGTCTCCGCGGAGTTGGGCGTCGCTGCGGCTCTGCACGTAGCGACGGTGGTTCTGGTAGAAGTTGTCGAGCTGGTAGTACAGGTACACAGGCGCCTTCATCTCCCTGTCGATCTTGAACGTGATCCGACAGCCGTGCTCGTCCACGTCGAACGAGTCGCCTTCGTCCTCGTCGCCCAAGTAGCAGCCGCTGCCCATGTCCACGATGTTGGAGGACGACGTCATGCCGTCTCCGTCATACTGGATCGAGTACTCCACCACCTGGTCCAGGGAAACAATACAGAGAGATAACACAGCGCGTCACTACTTCACTTGATGCTCCAGGATGACACACCGACGGCAGAGGCGGCGTACGTTGTCCGACTCGGTGTGCAGCACGATGCCGATGGGGATGAAGATGAGGCCCACGACGGCGAAGGTGCCGATGACCCAGTTGGGCGTGAGGATCGGCTGCCAGGCCTTGAGCTTCTGCTGCTTGAACGGCGTGTCTGCGGCGCAGTTGGAACACAAAGCATGACACAAGGATGAGACAAGGTTACGAGGGCGTCCTGGGAGGAGGCGGACCGCAGCGCACCCTCGGGTTTCCTCGACTTCTCGTCCATCGTGGCGATGTCTCGCTCCAGGGTCTGCTTGCGGCGAAGCTTCCTTCCTCCTATGGCGCAGGGCGGGCGAGTCGGGGCAGCGCCGGCTTCCTCTTCCGGTAACAATAGGCGACGGGGGTTTCGCGATTGTCTCCACGCATCAGAAGCCCACAGTATCCGGTCTGGCTCGAATGGCGGCCGCACATTGGCGGAAAAGACGTGATTACCGCCCTGGCATTGGCGGATATGTTTAGCGTCGTAATCGGACCTAGCCCTATTTGTAGATAATAAAAAAAAAACAATCGAGGTGGACCACGCGATATTCAGATCTGCCCCGCGATTGGTCCGCCTTCGTGCCAGGCAGACCGGTGGATACATTAGACAGAGACGGCCATGAGCTACAGGGACGACCGTCGCGGCGGCGGCGGCGACCGCTTCGAGGGCTCCTCGTCCAGCAGATACGGCGGCGGCCGCAATGGAGAGCGGGACAGGCCGCGCGAGCGAGACTCGTACCGGCGCGACGGCGCCCGCGACAGATCTCGGGACCGCGGACGCTCGGACAGGGACGCGCCGCGCCGAGGCGAGCCCAGCAGCAGCGGCGGGAGCCGCGACAGAGAGCGCGACGGCGACTCGGCAGAGCAGCAGCAAGAGGAGAGCCAGCCCAAGGCGTCGGGCGCGTGGGACCCCGCGAAGGAGGCGCTGGCCGACCCCACGTGGGCGCGCATCTACATCTCGAACCTGCCCGCGGACGTGACGAGCGACGAGCTGCAGGAAATGTTCGGCGCCATCGGCGTCGTCGCGCGCGAGAAGCAGAAGCGCGGCTTCAAGGACCAGTGGCCGTTCAAGATCAAGATCTACGCGGACGCGGACGGCCAGCCTAAGGGCGACGCCGTGCTCACGTTCGAGGACGCGAACGCGGCCCGCACGGCGCCGGAATTCTTCAACGGTACGTCGCTGCAGGTGCAAATACTGCGTAGGTAGGTGGCGACTGTAGACCTGACATGCGGACGCGGCTGTCTCTCTGCTGCACAGGCGCGGAAATCCGAGACAAGACCATCAAGGTGGAGCTCGCGGGCAAGCCCGAGCCTCCGGTCGGCGGCTGGCACGGCGGGGGAGGCGGGGGCGGCGGCGGTCGCCGCGGTGGCGGCGGTGGGCGTTTTGGAGGAGGCGATAGATACGGCGGTGGTGGTCGAGGCGGCGGCTTCAGTCGATACGGAGGCGGAGGCGGCGGCGACCGCGACTTCCGAGACCGACCTGACCGCCGTTCGCGCCCGTACTGACCGCAGCAGCGCGCGCATGTGTCGATTAGGTGCCTCTAGTGTAGCAGTCTCCATGAGCCAGTGTTGTCGTCCAGCAGTAAAGGCGTCAAACAGACAGACAGCGGCCATCTCGCGGCCAGGCAGACCAGTGCAAACGTCCACCTTATGCTCATTGAAAGACGTGTGCGTCTGCCCCACGGGGGCAGTTTCTGTCGGACGCAGTTTCGGGTCGTGCGATTGGCGAAAAGTTCCAACCAATCACGGCCCGCTAGCTCAACTCAGTCTTCTTCTGCCGCATCGGGATATCCTGGTCACACTCTGATCCTCGCCGGACCCGCGCGTCATGGGCGTGTTTAACGTGCTCGCGCTCTCCGCGGAGACGTCGGTGCTGGGCTGGTACTTCCTGGTGCCGCTGGCGTCTCCCGGTGGCCGCGAGGTGCTCGCGCGCGACCTGCGCGCGCCGCTGCAGTTCCGCCAGTCGCTGGCGCTGCAGGCGCTGCTGTCGCTGTTGCGCCTGCTCTTCTTCGTGTACATCCGGCGCCGCAACAAGCGCGTGCCGTCCACGCGCTGCTTCGTGTTCGTGGTGTCGCTCGCGGAGGTGGCGGCCTGCTGTCTGGGCTCGCTGCAGCCGCTGCTGTTCCTGGACGGGCGGCGCGTCGACACCTTCGCCAAGTACCGGCGCGTGCCCTGGGGCGGCCTGTACGTGGCCGTGCTGGGCGCCGCGGCCGTCCTGAGCACGCTGCTGCAGCTCGGCTACATCCTGCAGCTCAACAAGAGTCGCGGGCGGCTGTCCGACGACAAGCTGCTGCGGGACGTGATGGGCGAGACGCCGCGCGCCAAGTGGCGGTCCAAGTGGGCCAGGCTCGGCAAGCAGTTGGCCGGGAGGCGCAAGCCCAAGGACCCCACGTTCGAAGCGATGGTGAGACTCTACGCGCACCAGGAGGGGGCAGTGGACAGACTCGCGCTGTCTTCGGACCGAGACGAAGCCGAGTTCGAGTTCTACCTCCCCCAGCTGTGCAGCTTTCTGTTGCTGGGGGCGTTTGCACGGTCGCCGCAGCTGTGCACGATGCTACTGCGGAAATGCAGTGTGTACGTGATCGTTGGCATTGGAAGAGGTGCGGGGGTGACGGGATTCTGACTTGTGTGTTCTACTGTTCGTTGCGGGCAGGTCGCACGTGTTTGCGCACAAGATGCTGTGGTACTTGCAGTCGTACTGCCTGCACAACCCGTCCTTTGCCACGGAGGCCGACTGCCAGCGTGTGCAGATGCTGATTGAAGACGTGTCCGAGCGCGGCGTGGCGCCGGCGATGGCAGTTGCTTGTCCGCCGAGCCCGGTCAAGTCGGAGCACCACCCGCAGCAGCAGCTGCGCGCTGATCGTGCACCGGAGGTATCTGCAAGTGCACAAGAGGTCGAGGCATTGCTGCCGGGCTCTCAGGATGACCACTATGCTACCTTTCAGGTGAACAACGACCTCGAGCGAGGAATTGCGAGCTCTGCGATTGCCCCCAAAGCATCTTCCGCCGCTGGCGTAGAACCTTTTGAGCTGGAGACTGCGTTTTTGGGATCATTGGCGAACATTTCGTCGAATTTGCGCGCTGTGGCTTACGACCGACGCAATGATATGGTACGTCGTGTATTCCCGCCATCATCTTTCAGCAAGCGCCCATTTACTGAGTACCTCGTCTGTTTGCTTTTTACGTGTGACAGCTTCGCATCTGGCTGCAAGACTTGGAAGATCAGTACTTGCCTAGCAACTCGCTGTATCTGCCCGTTGGAAACTCGTACCACCGACTGAAGCATGTCCACGTCGATGAAAGCTTTACTTTCTCAACGCGGGAGCGTGTGCCGTTTCTGCTGTGTGCCGAGGTCGTAGACTACCCATCTCCGCAAGAAGAGCGACACAAGCGCCCCAACCACAGCGTGTTTAATGGCAGGCGCTTCACGCTCAATTTGTGGGACAACGCTAGCACGCAAGACCTAGTGACGGCGTCCACATCTGCTGAGCGCACACCATTGATGTCCCCTGACGCTGCCAAACTGGGTTTCTGGAGCGAATCGCGCACGCCAAGTAGTCCGACAAGACTTCGCTCGTTCTCGCACCACATCTCGAATAAAATGGCGCAACCGACAGAGCTGCTGCACGGGCTGATTGACTCGCTGGTTGGTAAGACTCCCGGAGGAAAGAATTTTGACCCCAAGGGTGAGGCATTGCTCAGCAAGGTTGACGATGACGAATATGGCGAGGACACGCCCAAGCGCTTCTGCGAGCTGCCCGAGAGAAGTCAGAGCCAGCCATTCTTCAAGAGCTCGGGCGCATTCCCGAAACGAAGCTTGACAGTTGACACGAGCGTCGCGGGACTTCGGCCTACGCTTTCAGCCCAGACAGTACCTGCGTCCATCGTACCCGTCACTACGGATATTGATGACATCGACTCTGTAAGCAGTGTCAGTGGCCCGTGGTCGCCCAAGTCGGATACGATGCTGTCGCCTCAGTCCGAGACCTCAGCGAGTTCACCTCATCACCTCGCGCGCTTCGACAGCACAGACCGATTCTTGCAGGACCTATCCGAGCGCGACTCGAAACTGGAGGAAGACGAAGAAGTGGAGAACAGTGATCCCTCTTCTGAATCACGCCACCAGTCTTCTGGTGAGCCGCCTTGTGTCATATTTAAGGAGCGTTGGTCCGAGAAGGAACGCCGTATTCAAGCCACGTCTCCGTACGGACAGCTGCCAGGCTGGAGGTTGCTGCCTGTGATCGTTAAAAGCGATGACGATCTCCGTCAAGAGCAGTTGGCCTTGCAACTGATCCATCAGTTCGCTAACGTGTTTGAAGAGTTCGAGGTGCCCGTTTTCATCCGCCCATACGATGTGATCGCCATCTCAGCTACCTCAGGTCTCGTGGAGGCTATCGCTGACACCATCTCCATTGACTCCCTGAAGCGCAACGACCGCGAATTTACGACGCTGCTGGACTTCTTTACCAGGCATTTTGGAGACCCGAGTACGCCTGAGTTCCGTAAGGCTCGGGCCAACTTTGTAAGCAGCATGGCGGGCTACGCGATCGTGTGCTATCTGCTGCAGATCAAGGACCGCCACAACGGCAACATTTTGCTAGATGCCGAGGGCCACATTATCCATATCGATTTCGGTTTTATCCTGGCCAACAACCCGGGCAACATGGCCTTCGAGCAGGCTCCGTTCAAGCTCACGGCCGATTTTGTGGAGCTCATGGGCGGTCCGCGGTCTGCGCACTTCCGGCGGTTCCGGTCTCTTTGTGTGCGATCCTTCCTTGTGGCTCGCAAGTATCGCCACCGGTTCGTATTGCTAGTGGAGATGATGCTGCACGGCAATGAACACCTACCGTGTTTCGCCGGGGACCCCAAGGGTACAGTCGAGCGCCTGGCCGCTCGCTTCCAGCCAGACTTGGACATCAACTCTTGCGAGGACTTCGTGCACGAGCTGATCGACGCATCACTGGACAACTGGCGTACACGCTGGTACGACAAGTACCAGCGCTGGATCGTCGGCGTTTTCTAATGAACCGAACGTGACGTCCAGGAAACTACTGAGCGGGTGCTGGTCTGCTGTCCGGGTTCGCTCGCGAAAGGGACAAGATAGACTAGAACTCCGTGTAGGAGCTAGAAGAAGACATGCGCAGTCGTAAGCCCGGCACCGGCACCTCCAATTCAGACCACTTTGTACCGATGAAACGACGCGTCTGTTGCTCAGGTGCTTCAGGACACTCGTCCGTGCTGCCCGTCGACGTCTTGCACGAGGTGAAGTCCTATGATGGACCCGAACATGACGCGGCGGGCTCGGGCCGAGCAGAAGAAGAAGATCAAGGCCGCGAAGCGCAAGCTGCAGCCAGGATGGAAGCCCGGTCGGTCCAAGCGGCGAAAGCAGAAAGCTGTCACCATGATTCAACGAGCATACAGGTCGCACTTGTTGCGTCAGGCCTTCCAACGCTCCCGTCAAAATGTGCGCTTCACGTTCACGTCACTGCGAGCGTTTGGTCGTGCGCGGAGTCGACAGCATTGGCGCAACGTGGACTTGAGGAGACTGTCACGCGAGGAACTGAGACTTCTAGCGCTGGCACTCAACTTACCGTCGACAGGTAAAAAGGTGCTGCTGATCTGTCGGATACAGCGTTGGGTAGACCAGCATGTGCTGGCCAACGACATGGCGGCGCAAGCTGCAGCTCAAGCGCTTGAGAACCGCCGCAAAGCTCAAGGCAGTGTCTACTTCAGCGAGGCCCACCCTGGAGCGGACCTCGTTGATATCCATCCATTGCGAGGCCACTACATCACGACCATCGCTGCGGTACGTCACTTCACCTTGGGGTTTTCGATGCTCCACTCACCCTGACCAGCTGGATGCTTGCAGGGCTCTGAATCGGACGCTGTGTACGCGATTGATGGGGCTCGAGGGGCGGCATGGCTATGTCGGACGGGAGGGTTAGCGTCTCAGGTTGGGCTGTGCAGCCACGTTTATCGGCGCGATGAGTTTGAGCCAACACCACGAGAAAGCCACTGGCTTGCCACTCCTGTTTTCCTGCACACACTGCGTGCCGAGCACGTAGAACGTGTGTACGTCGCACGATGTCATGCAATGGCGCTTGCCAAGGCGGGTGAGCTTTTCAGCTGGGGCGACAACGCACATGGAGCGTTAGGTTTTGCAGCCGAGAGCGCAGCACAGGTAGCACGAAATCGCGCAACCGTCGTCGGAGCTCTCTCCAATTACCAGGCGGTGGCGGCTGCCGTTGGAGGACACCACAGCATTGCCGTTTGTGATCACGTTGCAGGCCACCATGGGGTTGTCTTCTGCTGGGGCAGCAACTCGCACGGTCAACTCGGTATTACCCCTTCAAGCTCGAGAAATGGCACTAAACCTGCTGATGGGCCAGCCAAGACGTCACCGACAACGTTTCCTCGACCTGCTGTGATGCATCAAGTAGCGGCGCTCCGCTCCGTGTCCGTACGTCAAGTGGCTTGTGGAGTGCTGCACTCGTTGGCATTAACATCGGACGGCAAGGTATACTCATGGGGGTGCAGCGATGGTGGACGATTGGGACAGGGTCGAGATACCAAGCGCAGTAGCGATATCAGCGAGCCTGCTCTCGTGAATGGGATGCTCACGGACCTTGTTGCTCTTGCCATTGCTTGTGGATCGTGGCACAGCGGGTGTATCGCAGTTGAAGCTTCTAAGGTTCAAAGTGGTGCTGGTCGTGTCTTCACATGGGGCACAGGCGTCTATGGGCAACTTGGAGTTGGGAAGGCGCAGGTCATGTATGAACCACAACCCGTTCGGTTGCCGCCTCGACAGCTCGACGATGAAGCGCTCGTTACGCGTCTAGCATGTGGAACACACCACACTGCAGCGTTAACAGTGGACAACCGCATCTTCACATGGGGCAGCACGCGTGCATTTAACGGCGTTCCAACCGAGTTGCGATTATCTGGTGGGGAGCGGTTCGGGCGCGTTGCTTCACTTGCTTGTGGACGCACTTTCACCGTGTTCAATACGGTTTCTCGGGACGCGGCAAGCTACGAATGGCCCGAAGTGCCACGACTTTGGCGCGATAAGCCTGTGGTCATCCCGCGCCTGGATCTCTCGAAGGTGCAGACGCTACCGCTGTGCACATCGAACCCTTTGCCTCCATTCAGCAAAGGCACGACAGTCATCAAATCCTCCAGTGAACTACCGTCCCCTGTACGCCTCGAACCATTCTCTGACCGACGCGCTCGAGAAGAGGAAGAACTACGCGAGGCGAAACGTCTTGACGATATCGACATCGAAACAATTGTCCACCCGCTGTGTCGACTGTGCTGGCGCTGCGATGGGTTCCAGCCATCGCCGCTACGTTTATGGATGTGCCGTAATTGTTCACACGAACGACAGCTGCATGGAGCGAGACGGCCTGGAGTTCCAATGGGCGAATACGAAGCTGTGCGCAAGTTGCAGTGCCTGTTTCGCGCGCGACGAGCTCGGCGTGTGCTGCAACGCGCTCGTGAACAGCGCTACCAGAGAATTTTCAGCATAGCGCACAACGAGTTTTTCTTCTTCAACTTGTGGCAGGGCAGCAAGTCGTGGGCTCGGCCAGCGGATATCAGCGAAGATGTTGAAGTCCCGATCCGTGATCCAGACGCCTCACCACAAATATTACCCCCGCTCACACCCGTCGAGGCAGCTATCAAGCTGCAAGCTTCGTGGCGAGGTTTTCAAGCTCGGCAGTTGACCGTGAAGCTGCTTCGTGATCGGTACGAGAAGCATTTCGACTTGGAGAAAGAGCGCGTTTATCATGTGCGGAAGCCGGAGAGGGCAAAGGCGGGCAAGAAGGAGCCACCTACGAAGTTGTGGGACCCTCCGCCTCTGCTCCGCAAGCGGTACGATTTGGGCGAGCCTGTCGAAATCCAGCGGCTGGCCAGGTTCGCCAGCATGACTCCCGATGAAGCTGCTCGGATCGTACAGCACGCGTTCAGATGCCATCGAGGACGTGAGTTCATGCGCCGTATTCTGCGTTCACGCATCAAGAAGCTCTGGGATGCCAAGACCGGGAGGTACTATTACTACAACGCCACCACGAAGGAGTCGTCCTGGGAGAAGCCCCGGCTTCTGCAAAATGACGAGGAGGGCGAGGACACGCGAAGTCCTAAGGTTGGTCGGGGTCGCATAACGAAAGCTGCCACTCAGGGGCGAAAGCGTCCTGCAGTGATGCCACGACCGGAGAAATTCCACAATGAACAAGCTGCGGCGCGAACGATCCAGGCGCTGTACCGAAGGTTTGCAACGCGCAAAATGTTGCTGGAGCTGCTCTCTCGCCGATACCGCAAAATGATGGACCCGGTGTCGGGTCAACCCTACTATTACGATAGTGTTGCCGGCACCTCTACCTGGTTCAAGCCAGCCGTGTTGGGCGATTACGATCTTGAACTCTTCGACGACTCGGGTGCATCAGCGTCAGGAAGAAGGAAAAGCACGCTTGTCGCTCCGCAGTCGTCAGCCTTATCCGTGGTAGCCAAACTGCCGCGCATCAGTGAACGAGCACGTGCCAAACGACACAAAAGAAGACTGCAGCGTCTGCGGCAAATGTCCCGCGATGAAGCTGCTTCGCGTCTGCAACGAATGTGGCGTTCCCGCCGGGCCAAAGCGGAGCTGCGTGAACTCCTGTTCGACGCATACGAGAAGATCTTCGACCCAACCACCGAACACTTCTACTACTATAACCGCAAAACTGGTGTCGCGAAATGGGAGAAGCCAGCTCTACTCATGGGCGATGGTCGCGAACTCAAAGAGACTAAAATCATCAAGAGGCGACGCTCCCACACGGTCACAGCGCCCAATGAGGCGAAACAAGTCCTGTTCTCGTTTTTGCGCTGCGCCACAGCACGTCTTGAACTCCACCGTCTTCTACGAGAACGCATCCAGAAAGTGTTTGACCCCAAATCACAACAGTACTATTATTTTGATAAACTTACCGGCCAGTCCTCTTGGAAAAAGCCCGTGACGCTGAAAGGATACGACCTCACTCCGGCGTAAATGCGTGGATCTACGGAACGGGTTGGCAGGAGTAGTGCAACAGAGTCCCACTGGGTAAACGCACAAATGTACCAACTCCAAGCTTCTTGCCACACGATTGACAGCTTTGGGATGACCACACGGTAACCGATCCCTTCCGCTTCGAGGAAAGTTGTTCCCGAACCTTGAAATTCTCCATCTTTGAAAGCTGCTTCTTCACTTGTCCGTTGCGAAAACGCTGGACCTGGCGCTCAAGCACACGGCGGAAAAACCCAGCCAATGGCGCCACAGGAACGTCAGCAGGCAAAAGTTCGAGGGCCGTGGACACATCGATACGCTCAGCATATTTGTTCAACAAGTTGATGGCTGCGTTTACAGCCTCACTCTGCAAACCAGAGCTGGTAGACCGGTTCCACACAGGCTTAGGTGGGGAGCCGATGACTGGTGACGCCGCGCCTGATGCTGAACCCCCTGCGTGATACTGTGGGCGCAAGTAAATTTTCAAAAGCGTTGAATAGATAGAAGAATCAGCCGTCTTCGACTCGTAGCAGCGGTTGCAATACGCCTCGGCCAGAGCTGCGTCCTTCAATTCCAGAGCATACAACTGAAGTACCTCAAAGTGACGTCCAAGCTTCGATAGCAGCGCTGCATGTTCGTCCACCATTTCAATAGGCGTACGACTTAGCATACGCTCAGGATGGTAGACAGCGCCAGGAAACTCGAGGAACTGCAGCAGCTTGCGGCGTAAAAGCCCCGTCGTGCCACGTTGAGACACAACACGGCTCGTGAGACTTTGGTTTTGCGGTGTCTTGGCCCGAATCGAATCCAGCAGAAGATACACTACCTCGTCATGCAACCGCGGCGTCAGTTGGCATGTTCCTTCGTAGATAACTTGTGTAAGATACTCGATGGCCAGCATTTGGCTACTGTCCAATGGTAAAGTCGGTTGTGATGTATCCTCAGCACTACGTTCGGTGTCTGATAGCGTCACATCAGAGCTTGAGGCAGCGATAGAACAACTCTTCAGATGCTGAAGCACTGCGGCGGGGTCAATGTCTTTCTTGGAGCTGGGAACTTCACGCTGTGTAAAAATCGAAAGACCCAGCGCAGGGTTTACCGACAAGACACGCCGGGAAAACTCGAAAACCAGCTCTGTATGCTTTTTGCCCAGCACCCGAAGGTACTGTGCGATGAGCACCATGTAGTCGTGCGAAGATTGTAGGTCCCCCGTGTCTTGTGGTTGGTCCTCATTACGACCTGCTTCGCTCCTTTCAGACAGTGCTGCTGCCGATGCCGCGCTGCGCTCCAGATCTTCCAACAGCTCCAGTGCTTTACGATGCAACTTTCGCGCAGAATAAAATGCCAACAGCGCCTTGAAACGACGGTGAGCTCGAAGGAAAATCTCAGCCTCGCCAATCTCGCACCAGTTCTGGCCGGTGACCACCTCAAGTAGTGCACGCCTCGCTCGCTCTTCGTACTCTGCCTTTTCAGCCACCACGACGAGACACTTGACCAACATGGTATCAATCAGCTCCAGCGCGCTCTCTTCGCTAGGCCCAATACTGTGGCGTACGCGAATCCCCATAGCTGAGGGCAAGTCTTCGTGGCGCAAATACGCGTTTCGCTTACGACGCATGAAGCCGATGAGAATGAGGAGGCTCTCTACTAAATCGTCACCCTCCAAAGCATGGTCCTTCTTGTTGTTGCGGTTGTCCTTGAGTAGTGCGCTAGCCTTGCGTGGGATAAGGTTCCGCGGGAAAAGCAGCAGCACCTCCATCACGTCGATTTCGCTCTCGAAGAAAAAGTTCATGGCCTCCTGCCGGCGTGCCGATCGGAACAGCTCGAATCCGTAGTCCGCATAAAGCTTTCGCTGATCAGCATCGCTCAGCGGACTCTCATCTGGGCACAACCTGCAGAAGGCGACGGCATCTTCTAGGCGGCGGTTCCCCATCGACGCAGCAACTTGCTGTGCAATGGACAGCATTTGATGCGCCTGAACATCGAATGGCGGAGACACCGTATAGAAAGTCGCAGGCCGGTCATCCCTGAACTGCGGGACGTTCGAGTACGGGTCTTCGACGGTAGCCGACGGCACATTGACAGCAGCACAGATGCCATAGGGCATCTTGACTGGAAGCGTCTGCACCAACTGCAAAGAGCCGAAATTGTAGACCGCAATCTGCTCGGCCTGGTCCAGCAGCAGGAACGGGTGGTGGTAGTACACACCACGCGGGGCCTTGTTGTATGCGACCACTCTCTCCACCTTCATGCACAGCTGGCTCGTCGACACATCCAGCGCTTTCCCCGCACTTTCCTCGTCGAACCTGCTCACATCTTCATCAAAAGCTCCAAAGCCGTCCTTCTCCTCTGCGTCCGCCGGGTTCACCGTCTTGGCCTCTCCGTCGATCGTCAAGATGACTCCGTGGTGCTTGCCACACAGCAGCACGTCCATCACATGCTGTCGTCTTCGTGCCAAAGAGCGACTGGGCAGCGCCACAGCGGGACATACTGCGACGGTTCCTTCCAGTGCGTCCTGAACCTGCCGCACCACGTCGTCCGCGACGCTCAGCGGCCGGCCGCTGTCCAGATTGAGCACGACCCAGTCCTTCTTGCCCTGGATGAACGCGTGGCTCTCGCCGAGCAGCACGAGCTGCTGCACCGGCAGTGAGGACGGCAGCAGCGTCTGCAGCTCGTGCTGCGCGCGCGGCTCCAGGATCCGGTTCACGGTCCAGTCGAAGACCTTGAGGGTGTTGGTCTTGAGCAGCACGCACAGCGTCTTGGCCTCCTCGTGGGCCGCGAAGAGCGCGGCGCCCTTGGTGTCGTCCCGGGCCACGAGCCCGCGGGCGCCGTCCAGCTGCGGGTTGCTCTGCAGCGGCAGGTCCAAGAGCTTCAGGCGGCTGTCGCCCAGCGTGGCGAAGACGCCCCATTGGTCCAAAAAGACGCAGCACGCGTGGGACAGCCGCTTGTAGTCCGCCTGCCAGCGCAGGGATCCCGCGCGCCCGTCGGCCACGTAGCTGCGCAGCGTGCCGTCCGACGCGCCGACGAAGAGCAGAGGGGACAGGTCGCCCCAGGCGCACAGGCTGCGCAGGACGCGCTCGGTCTGGGTCGGGCGCTTGGGCGGGCCCTCCACCTCGACCACGGCGCCGGGCGCGTACGCCGCGGCCGGCTCGAGCTCCATCGAGCTCCTCGAGCTCATCGTTTGCTGAAGAAAAGATACTTCTTCCACGCGCGACACGATTCGATTGGTCGAAATTGAGGTCATGCTTTTCAGCGTTGAGAGGCTCAACGTTCCGCAGCCATTTTTAAATATTGCCTTCAGCGACCGACACGGTCCCGACATGTCGGCGACGGGCACTATCATCACTAGAATGAGCTAAGACTTAGACCAGCACCATGCATGCGGTCATGATGGCTGTTATAATAGTCACCGATGCTAAAAGGATGAGGGCAAATGTTGTCGCCTCATTCGGTAAAAAAGACACCAACCTGCACTGCACGCGGCGCTGTGTTTGCAAGCTCTCCTCGGGCATTTACGACACGAGCGTGGCTGTAGGAGTTGTTCAGTGCTGCTCACCGCGATGCCAGCTCACACCGTTTCGACCACAATAAATGTGCCGTTTCATCGGACGCCCTCCGCCGTCCACTTACCGCGTCGGCATATCCAAAGATCTCGTCGCCTTTCAAAAGTGAATTGGACGATCGCCATGGCGACGCGCGGACTCTTTTGGCTGCTTTGTCTGCTGCACGCGCTCGCGCTCGTGCAGGTTGCGCACGCGGCGTGTGCCAACTCGTGCTCTGGCCACGGCCGATGCGGCTCCTCCAAGTGCGACGATCTGCTCTTGGTGAAGTGGAGGGAGCGAATATCTGATGCGGTTCTGCTCTTGCTTGTTTTGCTGGGCCTCGTGCGGGGAAATGCAGCCAATGCACTTGTGATTCCGACTGGGCACTGGCCCCCGACTGCTCTCTGCGGAAATGCCCAACCGGGGTGGCCTGGACGGACAAGGCCAAGACGACGAATGCAGCACACGCATTGGCCGAGTGCTCCAATCGTGGCGTGTGCGACTATTCCAGGGTGAGTTCGCGTGTGTTCCGGTTGTATGTAGATTTGAGGTGGTGAACTGATGTTCTGCATAGGGCGAGTGCACGTGCTTCAACGGGTATACGGGGGCTGCCTGCCAGCGACGTAAGGTTTTAGTATTGAGATACTGTTTTTGGGACTGCAACTCAATACGTTCTTTGCTTGATCGTGTTGTGCTCGAGCAGTTCGATGTCCATCCGATTGCTCGGGACACGGGCTCTGCTATTCGTCGGCAACGCTTGCACTGCAGTACGGCCCAGACTCGCTGCCAAGCGTAGGCGGTGACGGGGTTGGGCCCGTGTACTCGAATTGGGAGAAAGACAGCATGTCAAGCTGCATGTGTGATATGAGCTACACGGGGCCAGACTGCTCTCAGCGTACGTTGTGCGCTCAACGAAGCTAGCTAGAACTCGGTTTGAGCATATCTGACACGGCGTACGTTTGGCTTGCAGTCATGTGCGCTAAGAACGACGACCCACTCACGACAGGCCAAGAGTACCGAACTATTCGGATTGAAGTCGGTGCTTCCACCACTGCACTGGCCGGATATGTTAGCGTCCACTTTCTTGGGGATGCTGCCGTTTTCAGCGCCGTCGCAGCAGCAGATGCTGCCCATGAGCAGGCGTGTGCACAAGCATTTCAGAGTATGCGCACCGTATTGACAGCAACCTGCACAATTTCCAGTGTGGACGCGACAACCAAAGGAGCTGTCTACACGGTGATTTTCAAGGAGTGGGTACATCTGGGCGGTGAGAACAATTTGCTGTATCATTCGGGAAATGCACCCTTGTCGAGCTTCACATGTGATCTAAGCAAAGTGACAAGCCTGAATTCTCCGACTTGTGCGATCACTGACGTCACGGCAACGAACGTTATCGGTAAGCACGTTTTTTTTTTTCATTGTTGTGTTCTGGAAGGCTAATCCTTTTCGTTCTTGCTCTAAAATGTTCTTAAGAGCACGTGTACTGCTCCAACCGTGGTCTTTGTGACTTTAGTACGGGTCAATGTGTTTGTTACGCGGATTTCAAGGGCCTGGACTGCAATCAGCCTTCGAACATACCGGACAGTATCGATGACAACGACGGCTTTATCATCAATCCCATGGGACTTACGTACATTGGTACCGTTCTGCACCTGAAGACCGCCAAAGGTTCCCAAGCAGATTTCTACTTCATGAAGATTGAGTCTTCCACGTTGCCGATCTTGACGATGAATGGCATCGGTGACACGAAGCTGTTGAATGGAAATCTCGAGCTGTCGACTGGATCCTTGAAGATAACTACTGCCGCACAGACAGCAACGGCTGCAGATATTGCGAACACTCACACAACGTTTACGGGGACTGTCCTAAAGGTCCGAACGACGAGGATATCGGATATCTCGTTTAATTTGCTGGAAGCGATCACGGGGGGTACGACTACCGTCGTCGAAATTCGTGGGGACGGCCTCACCACCATTAACACTGGTGGCTTCCACGTGGTCACGGGAGGTGGAATCATCTCCCATACATTGGATGGACCCAGTCTTACCGTCACCAATTCGTATGGCACGTTTAGCAGCTCGCTTCTCAAGTTGACTACAACGCGAGCTAGCTTGTTTCCGGCGCTTGATTTCTTACTGATCGATGCGAGCGCAAGTAGTGGGTCTGCGTTCACTGTGGAGGCTTCTGGAAAAACTACCATCTATAACGGCGGCCTTTTCGTGAATGGACTTGGGGGGGGGCGAATTTCTAACGCGGATGATGTAGCTTCTGTGCTCATTGCGAGCGCTACGAATGCGAATTTTGCGAGCGATGCCGTGCATATTAAAACGTTTTCTGGTCTCGCTCACAATATGCTGAAAATCACAACGAAAGTTGGTGTAGCTGCAGCCGTCGACCTGGTTACAATTGACAATACAGGGCTAACGAACATTACGCAAGGCGGGCTTTATGTTAAATCTGGAGGAGCTACCGTGAAAGCTGGTGGGCTATATGTCGAAAATGGTGGTCAAACGATCGCGTTCGGGGGGCTACGCATTAAGGATGGCGGAGAAACCATTGAATTGGGCGGGTTGAACGTCATTAATGGTGGGGGAACCATTGCCTCCACTTCATCGCTTGTAGACATCCTCACCGTTCAAGCCACTTCGTCATCATTCTCCAATAATGCCAGAGTCTTGCACATCGACTCCAAGTCTACAATTGCACCTTCCATCAGCATGCACTATCTGATCGAAGCAACTATAGGAGCCCCAAGCACTTCAGTGTTCAAGGTGGACGCAACCGGGCTGACCACCATTGCCGGCCAGGGTAGCGGTGGCGCCAGTATTTCCGACAGCAACACGGCCGCGACTAGCACGCTCGTGGTCAAGAACACGGCTGGGCCCGGCTCCTCGTTCGCGGGGTCACTGCTCACCTTAGACACGACAGACGTGGTCACTGGCTTCTCCCTCATCAGTGCAAAGGTGACCGGGTTCGATAGGTTCACAGTGGCCTCGTCCGGGCTGACCACCATTGCCGGTCAAGGAAGCGGTGGAGCGAGCATCTCTGACAAGGGGACCACGGACAATACGCTCACGATCACCAACTCGGCCGGAGGCTTCAACAAGGCGCTGCTCGCCATGTCCTCAACTGCCACCACCACCTTCTCGGTGATCGACGCAAAGGTGGGAGGAACAGCAGTGTTCAATGTGGCCTCGTCCGGCCTCACCACCATTGTCGGTCAGGGTAGTGGTGGCGCCAGTATTTCCGACAGCAACACGGCCACGACTAGCACGCTCGTGGTCAAGAACACGGCTGGGTCCGGCTCCTCGTTCGCGGGGTCACTGCTCACCTTAGACACGACAGACGTGGACACTGGCTTCTCCCTCATCAGTGCAAAGGTGACCGGGTTCGATAGGTTCACAGTGGCCTCGTCCGGGCTGACCACCATTGTCGGTCAGGGTAACGGTGGGGCCATTTTTTCTGATAGCGCCGCAGACTCGACCAGTACAATCGCAATCTCAAATACGGCCATGTCGGGGTTCTCGGGCGCACTGCTATCCATGGCCGCAGTGTCCTCAGACAAGCTTTACACGTTCATTGACGCCAAAGCGAGCAGTACATCAGTGTTCAATGTGGATTCATCCGGGCTTACAACCATTGTTGGACAAGGTCGGGGTGGGGCTACTATTTCTGACAATAATGCAGCCTCCACAAGTACGCTTACTGTTAAGAACATAGATGCATCTGGCTCCCATTCAGCAGCAGTGCTCACCTTGGTCTCCAGCTCGGCTGGTGGCAATCTGATCACCGCGAATAAAGACGCCGTGCCCAAGTTCACAGTGGCAACCACAGGTCTCACGACCATCGCAGCAGGTGGGCTGGCCATCACCACTGGAGGCGCCACGGTATCGGCAGGAGGACTACGTGTTGGGACGGATGGGCTCTCCGTCACCTCTGGTGGAGCCACCGTTTCAGCGGGAGGCCTCGTTGTCAGTGATGGCGGAGCCTCCATTCTAGACGACCAAACGACGGC
>JAGDFM010000095.1:0-23973 GCA_019155715.1 Phytophthora pseudosyringae | reverse complement strand
CGGCGGCGGTGCTCGCCTTGGTCTCCAGCTCGGCTGGTGGCAATCTGATCACCGCGAAAAAAGACGCCGTGCCCAAGTTCACAGTGGCAACCACAGGTCTCACGACCATCGCAGCAGGTGGGCTGGCTATCACCAATGGTGGGGCTACCATTGCCGGTGGCGTCACGATCTCTAACACGGGGCTTACTGTGACCACTGGTGGAGCGAGTCTTACCGACACCGGTAACGTGGCCAGCACGCTATCGATCTCGAATACGGCTTCTGGCTTCGACAAGGCGCTGCTCTCCATGGACGCGACAGAAGCCAGTGGGTTTTCACTTATCGATGCTAAAGCGGGTGGCGTTCAACAGTTCACAGTGAGAGCAGGTGGAGCGACGACGATTGCTTCCGGTGGCCTCAGCATCAAGGGCGGCGTGACTGTGGTGGACACGGGAGTTACAGTATCGGCCGGTAACGTTCTCATCTCGGCCAATACCCAGTCAGGAACGACGAGCAGCGGCGCTTTAGTCGTCACTGGTGGCGTGGGCATCGGGCTGGATCTCCGCTGTGGTGGCACCATTTACGGCACCATCGCAGGTAGCTCCGACCGGCGGCTAAAGACTGCGATCCAGGACGTGGAATCGTCACGGGAGATCATCCGGCAGCTTCGACCGGTACGTTTTCGAGCTCTCTCTCTCTCCCTCTCTCTCTCTTGCTTCTTGGGCTCGTCTTCTCTCCGTACTTACTTGATTTCTCCTCCTGGCTGACCCTCAGGTGACGTACAAGTGGCGGCGGGACGAGTTCCCGTCCCGCAACTTGCCCGAGGGCGAGTTCCCGGGCTTCCTGGCGGACGAGGTGGCGGAGGTTCTGCCGGACTTGGTGCTGGAGGACAGCGACGGCTGGAAGGCGGTCAACTACGTGGGCGTCGTGCCGCATCTGGTGCGCGCCGTGCAGGAGCTGCAGGACCAGCTCGAGGCGTCCCAGGCGCAGATCGACGCGCTGCTGGCCGCCCGCGCCGCGTAGCGTCCGCCTTCATCCCTTGCGCGCGCGCTTTGTCGTCTGAATCGCACTTAGTCTGAACTTGAAGCACCACCCTGACAACCATTTCCTTATTCGTCAACAGCTATGACGAGCGCCTCAGAGCGGTTGCTGCTGTCGCTGGCGGTGGGCGCCGCGCTCGCGGTCTGCGGCTACTACTGCAGCAAGTTGGCGGGGCGGCGCCGGCCCAAGAGTCTTGCAGCGTTGCGACTGGCCGCTGCGCCGCGTGTGCGTCGTTCTGAGCTGCGGCAGTCCGGCCGCCGCTGGGTGGCGCTATGCGGCACGGCGTTCGACGTGGCTGGGGACCCCTTCTTCGACCCCAGACAAGCTGGCATCTACAGTTCCTGGGTGGGCCACGATGTCACGTACTTGTTGCTGCGGCTGGGGCTGGCGCCGGACGCCGCGGACGATGCGGAGGCGGTGGCCAGCTACTTGGACCGCGAGTGGCCGTTGGACGCGCTGCGGGGCGACAAGGAGGACGGGAAGCGCCGTTATGAGCTGGTGCAGGAGTGGTTCGTGCGTTTCCACTCGCGCTACGAGGTGGCGGCGCAGCTCAGCGACCGCTACGTTGGGGCCAAGTGGGACGCGTTGAGGGCGGAGCTGCTGCCCACGGATTCCGGCGCCAGTCCAGGTGGCAAGTGCCCCTTGGGGTTCGGAGCCAAGACGGTGAGCAAGACGGTGTCTCGCAAGGCGGAGGGTGTGAAGGACATGCGGACGATCACGTTCCAAGGACGACGCTATGATGTGACGGACTCGAGCTTGTTCCACCCGGATGGAGGGCAGTTCGCGCACTTTGTTGGACATGACGTCACCTACGCGCTGGCGGTGCAGTCGCTGCGGGTGGGAGACTTGGACGTGACACTCGAGCGAGCGTATACGTTCGAGGAGCAGTTGCTGCTGGAGAGATACCGAACTTTGTTCGCGCATGAGCTGGCACTATTGGAAGTTGACGGCGGGCAGGAGGAGAGTGGCAACAGGTCGGAGGTGCTAAATGTACACCAGATTATTGAGGAAAGCGATGGGATGGCACATGAAGAATGCGTTGAGTATTTGGAGAAGGCGCTTAAAAGTGCGAGCGCAGAGCAAGTGAACGCAGTGTGTGCTCGCACGACAATGACTCCGTTGCACAAGGCCGTGGAGAAGCACCGTTTGGACCTCGTCAAAGTGCTGGTTCGAGCTGGAGCTGATGTTGAGGCACGTGCGGCGCTGTACGATGATGAGACGCCATTGGAAGTGGCCCGCCGCTTCCATTTTGACGATATTGCTGCTCATCTCGAATCTGGTGCGGTGGGCAGCGACTAATTATTTTTCCTGGCTACTAAGCACACCTAACGAAATGACAAGAACGAATGAAGACTAGTATAGTAGTCTGGAAGAAAAAAAATGATTCAGGTGTCTTTGAAGTACTTTTAAATTTTCTCTATCGTCGGGAAGTGGGAACGCACTGGAGCGTCAACCTTGGAAGCTCCTACGCTAGATCTTGAGTCGTAGTGAAGCGGCAAAATATATTTGTGAAACGTGTTGATGTTGTCAATAACGAACCACTTTGCGAATGCTCTAGCCGAGATCAAGCTGGGACGCTTCGAATACTTTCGCTGGAGAAATGGTTGGGGTGAAACCTAAAGGGTTATAGCGGAATGAAGTTAGCATGCTTCGTAGTCCTCAAAAACGACGGGGAAAGTTGTAGCCTCGAGTTGAGTGTGTGTGCATGTTCGATGACTAGGTGCTTTTGGAAAGTCCTGACAATTGTCGCCAGTTTTTATAACTGGATACTGTGTGCGTTTGTGAGCTGCCAACCTTCTCTTGGCAAGACTGTGAGAGAACGCGCGGTGAAGTTTCATAGTGTTGGAAATTCACTTGGTCACTTACGGTAAAAACGTGAAGTAGTGCAATGGTTTGGACTAAAACCCAGTTTGCGTGTCACTCACATCCAAGTCGCAAGCTTCACCAAACAGCGATTATTCAAGTGTTCGAGTGTGCGCTGTTGCTGATGCAGTGGATACTTTTTATTGCGTGAAAGGGCTCCTCTGTTGGTGTGCTGGACAGTATTGTTGATTAAATTACCGCAAGATGTGTAATGTGGGCATCAAAAGAGTATTTTGCCCACAGCCCAGGACCAACGGTGAAGGCACAAATTTGGCGCGGCATTATGCTTTATCAAAATGGGCTGACTGTGGTTACCCGGATTGATTCTCAAGATGCTGAGCGAACTGTTTCTTGCAGAGTGTCATCGCCTTTTGCTTGCAGGATTTCCAAACCCAACTGTGAATGGCAAGCACGGGCTCTTGTTACTCATTTTCTCGCTATGCATTAGAAGCGGCGGCGGAAGATGTTGACGACGGTTTCACCAGTGAGCACTGCATAAAGGTAAGACACACAGAAAATGGAACTGCGCCTTGGGTTGTTGTACCAGCATTTCTCTCAGCGTCGGCCTTGATTTTGCAGCATCTGGTGAATGCTTGCGATGTACTCAGGCCCGATTCCACAGCAGCCGCCTACAACTTCAGCGCCCAGCTCCACCCACTGCGAGACAAAGTCCCTGTATCGCTCCACGGTCAGGTCTGTGCGCATGGCCTGCGGCTCACTCGACTCCGCGAGAGCCCAATCATCCGGAATAACCGTAAGACGGTTTGCATACGCACCAAGACGCACCCTACGACTGTGCAAATTTTCACGTGTGCTCTCATCGCCGCGCAGCTCTCCAAGCGCCTTGCAGATGGCTTCCGGTTGCGAGCAATTAAAGAGAATGGCCTGCAGCTCCGTCTCCGACATGCTCGCAGTACAGCTCAGTAGCTCCTGTGCTGCATCACACACTTTCTCTCCACTCCGGAGACGTCCATGGTTATTCAGCGTAAACGATACCATAACCCGTGCAGGTCCTTTACTCCGAGTCTGTTGCACCCCGAGTAGCGCCATCTTGGCCTCCTGAACCGACGAAAGCGTCTCGGCCAAGTAGCAGTCCACAAAGGGCTCCAGCGTTCTCGCAATCATCGCATACAACCTCAATCCTTCATCCTGTTCCGGCGCTTTGTCAGCTCTGTAGCTCTCCAGCAGCGGAGGCAGAGATCCGCAGACTTTCGGCTGCGGTCTCGTTGTGTCGGTTGACGCCGTCGTCCATTGGTCGCAGGCCTCTCGAGCCACTCGACCGGCCACAGCCGTGTACCGTATGATCTCCTCGTCGCTGAATCCCAAGCCGGGCGTCACTCCGTAGTTGTTGCATGTGATGCAGTCGGCGCCAGCGTCCAGGAAGGAAGTGTGCACCTCACGCAGCAACTTGTGGTGTTGCTCATGCACGAGCGCCGTAGCGGACCAAATGCGTCGGTCGTCGGGCAGTCCACGAGCGAACAATTCTTCACCTGTGCCCCCGTCCAGCAGCGTCACGCGCGGCGTCCTCCGTGCCGTGCTCGTCATGGCTCGTTGTGTAGCGCAGGAGACTCGATGCCACATGCGGCTCGTATATCAAGATATTTTGACAACCGAAATGTCACCGAGTTTGGCTAAAGTGAAATTTGTATGGAAAGTTGAAGTGAACGCGGCTTGAGAAATCCTAGCCGCCTTACATCGCCAGGATCTCTGAGATGCGCTGCAGGTACTCGGGCGGGATGCCGCAGCACCCGCCGACGATGCTGGCGCCGTCGTCGACCCAGCGCATGGCGAACTTGCTGTAGACCTCCATGTCCACGACGGACTGCAGCGCGCCGGGCACGAGCGACTCCTCCATAGCGCCGGCCTTGGACGCGGGCGAGATGCGGTCGGCGTAGCCTCCGAGGCGGATCTCGCGTTTCTTCAGCGCGTCCGCTAGCTCTGGGTCCTCCTTCAGCTGCTTCAGCGCCTTGGCGATATCTTCCGGCTGCGAGCAGTTGAACAGGATGCCGCACAGGAGATCGCTTTTGCCTTCGACCTCGCCTGGCAGCAGCTCTATACGGTGCGCGCAGAACTCGATCAGACTCTTCACGCTCTCGACCACGTCCTCGCCGCTGCGCAGCTGGCCGGTGCTGTTCAACGCGAAGGACACCATCACGGGCTTCTGCAGCGGCTGCACACCTTCAAACGCCATCTTGGCCTCAGCAAGGGACGACATGGTCTCGGCCAGGAACACGTCCACCGACGGGAGCAGAGCCTCAGCAATCAACAGGTACGTGTCCAGGCCCTTTTGACGCTCAATCGTGCGGTCCGACCGGAGGCTGTGCATGAGTGGCGGCAACGACCCGCAGATCTGGACTCGGTCCTTCCGGTTGGCTCTCTTTAGAGCGTCCACGGCCAGCTCGCCCGCCGTCTGCGAGTACTCGCGGATCTCGTCTGGGGTGAAGCCCACGCCCGGCGTCACGTAGTAGTTGTTGGTCACGAGCATGGTGGCGCCGGCCTTGAGGAACTCTTCGTGGGCCTGCACTACCAGGCGGTGGTGCGCAGGCGACACCAGCGCACTGGCCGACAGCATGTTGCGGTCGTTGGGCAGCTCGTGACGGAACAGCTCGTGCATGATGCCTCCCGCGAGGATGTCAACGTTCTTGGACTCCATTGTCGTTTCACGCGTAGGGCTCCTGCTCACTACAGAGTAAATTCTCAAATGACAAGAAGACTAAGGCTAAGAACGGTGGCTGAGGCAGCCACTACATTGATCTGCGACCCGGCAGCCAGCTAACGGCGACGTTGAAGTGGCTGGATACGTGCTTCTCACTGGTCAAAACTCGGGTCGAGTTTGGACGAATCGCTGTGGCGTATCTAAGCTGACGCGCCAGTTCGAAGCAGCAAACTGAAGCGCAAGAAGCATGGCGGAAGAGCTGGCGGAGATGACGTGGCTGGGCGCGGCCTGCGCGGCGGTGGGCGCCGTGGTGGTGCCGCTGCTGCTGCACCGCATCTTTTTTTACGAGAAGGTGACCCACGAGAGCTCGGCGGGCAGCTGCTCGCTCGAGGAGTACATGACCAAGGTGGGTGGGCATCATTCATGACTGGCTGGCTGGCTGTGCACTCTGCTGACTGAGCTATTGTATGCAGCATGACATGAGCGAGCGAGACGCCAAGTTCCAAGTGGCTGTGGACTTCATCGCCGCGCGGGGCAACAACAAGCTGACGAACGAGCAGGTGGCGGAGGGACTGGGACGGGGCGACACCTGGTGGTGCGACTACTGACAGGGTTATTGTCTGTGTGTGTGTCTGTCTTGCACGGCAGAAACTGACGCTCTATGCGTTCTACAAGCAAGCGCACTTCGGCAAGTGCAGCGTGGACAAGCCGGCCGCGGTGGACATGGTGGGCTCGGCCAAGTGGTACGTGATGCGATGGTTAGTTGTTCCTTGGTTGGGTGACGCTAACGTGGGGTGGATGCTGTGCCTACGTGCAGGGAGAGCTGGAAGGCACTGGGCGACATGAACCTGAATGTGGCCAAGCAGCAGTACGTGGAGGGGGTGCAGGATCTGTTCGAGGAGTTTGACGTGCGCGGCCCCAAGAGATGGCGCTCGCCCTCGGCCTCGTCGTCGTCGTTGAAGGCGACGAGTGAGGCTGTGTCGTTGGATGGGTCGATGTCGATGGCTGGAGCGGTTAGCATGCCCAAGGTGGACATGTACGTGCTGTTGCTGCTTGCTTGTACAGATTCTGCGAGTCGTGAACTGTGGCTATTGTGTGCGTGATAGTCATTGACATTTTGTGGCCAATTGCTAGGTCAACCGAGGAGTGGAAGGTGAAGGATGATGTTTTCCACTACGCGAGCACAGGAGATCTGGACAAGCTTGTGGCTGCGCTGGACCAGGAAGACGACATCAACGCTCAGGTAAACGGACTACTATGCTATAAACTCACGCTGGACCGGAGTCCAATGATATGTCCTTGATATTTTCATTTGAACGCTGTAACAAATGTGGCCAAATCTTGTGTATCACAGGATCCCGAAGGGCGAACAATGCTACACTGGGCTGTTGACCGGGACCAGACGACAGTGGTGGAGGAACTGCTCCGACGTAAGGCGTCTCCGAACGTTCAGGTAAGTGAGATAAAGTTTGGTAAGCGTGTTTGCACTTGAGTATTGACGAAACACGTTGCTGTGTATGGTAAACAGGATGCCGACGGTATGACACCGCTGCACTACGCGGCCAGTTGTGAGCACGAGGAGATGGCCCAGCTGCTGGTAGGGTTGTTTACTTGACAGTACCTCCCTCTCCGCCTTTGTAGAGCTAACACAGGCGCTGTTCGCACAGGTTACGCACGGTGCGTTGGTGGATATCGAAGATCTGGACGGTGACACACCGATCATGACGGCCTCAAGCCAAGCGCTTCAGTCAATCATGTCTGACGGCTCAACTAGCGACCCTCAGTAGATGGGGATGCCAGGCAAACCACGAGGTTCCTAGGCAGATACCATAGAAGAACAGGTAGGTATCAACGTGTCAGTGGGTTAAGATGGAAAGAAGGCGACTTTGAAGCCGATTAGCGCTGGAGTGGCGTCGGCATTTCTTCGAGTGTTGCATTCCGTAGCTCCGACCACTTCGAGGCTTTCCAGAGCACCACGAGTAATATCAAAGATTGCGGCCACAAAATTCGCTGGGCAAGATAAATACGGACGGTGCGCACGCAGGGGAGCATGCGCTCCATCGACTTGGCTACAAATTCATCTGCGCGAAACGTAGTGAAGCCACCGCAAGATTTACTCACCGCATGATTCGCCGTTGGGCTAGCGTAGAGGCTGGAGTAAGCTGTGCTCGACTGCCGTGGTCCTCTCTAGGAGAGCAGTGGCGCTAGGTGCAGGCAAATGGTAGCGCAAGTGTGTCAATCCAGCCCTCAGCTGGTTTTCAATTGTTGGTATTCACATGCAAACAAGTCGTACAGTACAACTCGTCAGCCAGTCCTATGCTGTTTCTCCCTTCGGCATCGATCGCCTTCCTAAATATACTGGTCAAAGGGAGCATCGCGGTCGTCGAGCTTCTCGGCGTACTTGATCAGGTCCACGTGGTGCTTCACTGGAACGTTGCGTGGTGAGATCATCGTCAGCTCCTCCATGGCTCGCGCGAACGACACCTCGCGCGCCTGCTTGCACGACTGCAGTGCAGAGCGGCTCTTCACTATGCCGTCGTCCGTGGGCACTGGTGTTACATTTAGTGCGCACATCGTCGCTGGGGAATCGCTGCTGGCTGCTGCCACGGAGTACGCGAACTCGACGGTCTTGCCTACTGCAATCTCCTGAAGCACAGCTGCCTGCTCCTTGTTGAGGTCAAATGGAATGACAAGCGGCATCTTCTTAGATCGGCTGGCTCCGGTCAAGGCGCCGCTGCGAGTAGTCTTGCACGCGGCCTTAGCGTCCACGCACAGGTCGTGCGGGATGATAAATCCGTGTGATCCCTGAATGTCAATAACTGTGCCACAGTGGAGCACGTCTAGCTTGTTGCCAACATCCGAAGTGCTGCTGCGGTGGGCGGGGGTCTCCTCCACCAACGTCGTCGTGTTGATGGCGGACTCCAGAGCTCCGATGCTGTCCTCGCTCTCTCGTCGGCTAGCCTTCTCCTGCATGTTCGCCGGGAAAGGGGCCGTGGTGGGCGTCGGCAGGTTGACGATGGCCGGCGAGGCGATGTTCAGCGCCATGGAGGACACCACGTCCTCGGGCACCTGTTCCTGCTGCTGCTTCTTGGCAGCGCTGCTCTTGACGGGGGACAGGTGGGGCAGCGTGACCATGTCGGCGCTGCACTTCTCCATCTCCTGGTCAAGGAAGTCCTGGTACGACTGCACGGTCTTGGGGAACCTGAACTCCTGCACGGCGCTGGCGATGCTCATGGCGACCATGACGAGGCCGGCGCCGGTCATCCAGAGCTGGAAGCGGCCGAGGCTCATGACGGCCAGCGCCAGGAGCGCCAGCAGGAGCAGGCCCAAGAGCGCGGGGCGCAGCGCCGGGTGGGCCGCGAAGCCCGAGGCTCTGTACACCGCGTGGCTGCTGACGGTGCGCATGGCGTTCATGCCCGTGCGCAGGATCTTGGCGGACGTGCGCGCGGTTTGTCGAGACTTGGCCATCGTCGCTCGAATCGGGATCTGTGCTGCTGTCGCTGCTGCTGTCGCTGGGTCAGGAGCGTCTGCCTTCACTATTTATACGGACGGCACAATCAATACGGAGCACGTGTAAGAGATGGGAAGGTGCGCTGCGAGGCGAAAATAGAGGAGGGCGGCAAGTCAACGCACGTTTGGGGGCGAACTGCGCAGTACTGCAGTGAGATGCCTCGCGTCTGTGGGGCGGGGGGCGGAACTGCGCGCTGTGTGTGTGGGTGGAGGGCGGGGCCTGGCAATACGGGCCTCCTCTCTGTTCCTGTTGCTGCCTTCTTGTCCTCTGCTTGACGAGGAAAAGTCTGCAATAGCGTCGCTGGTGGTCCACGCATCGACGAGCGACCTGGGTTGACTATGGCATACTGGGCGCAAGACGATTGAGAAGGGCGACGGCCCCGGCTCTGGCGCGATAGGCTCAGTTTGAGCCTGCTCGAAACCTTTACACAAAATTCGCAGGTTCTATCTTTTGATAATCAACCGGACGCCCTTCTGCTACAGACGGAGTTGAAGAGCCTCTTTATTTCGATATAAGTTGCTCCATCCGGCCTTGGTTTAGGCATTGAAGTAATACCAGCTGCGAATTTAGGCGCATGGCTCTCGAAGTCGCCATGATCGCGCCGATGATGTGGATAAAATTTGTACACGTGCACCGTATGCGAAACGCAGCTCGAGCTTCGAGCTTCGAGCTTCGAGCTTCGAGCTTCGAGCTTCGAGCGCCTCGGGCGCGATGAAATCATCCGGCACGGGCAATGCTCTTCGTCGACGACGCCGAGACGAGGACTGAATCCGACCGCACTGTATTCTGATTCAGATCACGCCCAGGCGAGCCGAACAGCGCCGCTGACGTTCAAGCATGTGTCATCATGGGCTGTCGCCGAGAACTCACCGCACCAGCTGGGGCTTCGGCTTCTCTTCAGACTGGCACTGGTAAGCTGCAAAATACTTTGAAGCACTGAGTCAATGCCATTGCCATCACTGGCGGCTGGGCCGCTCCTCGAGCTGCTGTTGCGACGTCCTCCGAGCCGGCAGTATCATCCGCCCTCGGCCCCGTAAACAGGGACCACAAGGCGGAGAAGCTTCGCGGCTTCGCATGGCCACGTGGGTGTCGTCAATCGCACCCCTCGACGCCGCATATGTTGCCTTTTATGCGAGTAGAGGGATCATCGTCATTCTGATGCTACTCGGGCTGGCTCCGGCGTGGTCACCAAGATGGCGAGGACAGCGCCAGCAGCTGCACCGTGCGCTCAATGCATTTAGTACGGCCAGGTGCTACATGTAGCGGCCATTTCAACGGGTGTCAAAGGCAGCCATTTCGGCGGGTGTTCAAAATCGACCACCGAAGGGCGACGCGATCCAAAATGGGCCTTGAAGGGCCGCGTCGCTTCACGGGCATCTATCTACATGCATCTATCTATCTGTCGCTGAAGCAGAGCACAGGAAGCACGGGCGCTACGCCGCCATGTTCATCTTCCTGAGCAAGAAGATCGCCATCCCCAACAATGTCAAGCTGCGGTGCGCGTCGTGGAACTCGGAGCAGGGCTGGATCGCGTGCGGCGGGCAGCACGGCCTGCTCAAGGTGCTGCGGCTCGAGTCGGCGGCGCAGACCGACGGCAAAGGCCCGCGCGGCATCGCGGCCGCGAGCAACCTCACCATGAACCAGTCGCTCGAGGGCCACAACGGCGCCGTGGTGTGCGCCACGTGGAACGCCAACTTCAAGAAGCTCACCACGAGCGACGAGAACGGCCTCATCATTGTGTGGGTGCTGCACCGCGGCATGTGGTACGAGGAGATGATCAACAACCGCAACAAGAGCGTCGTGCGCGATATGAAGTGGACGACCGACGGTCAGAAGATCTGCATCGCCTACGAGGACGGCGCCGTGATCGTGGGCTCCGTGGATGGCAACCGCCTCTGGGGCAAGGAGATGAAGACGCAGCTGGCCTTTGTCGAGTGGGCACCCGACGGCAAGTCGCTCCTGTTCGTGACCAAGGAGGGCGAGGTGGCTGTGCACGACGCGATGGGGAACAAAGTGAGCAATCTCACGCTCTACGCCGTGGAATCTCGCGGCGGTGGGAACGACTACAAGATCATTGGCGTGCACTGGTACGATGGCATCGAGGGCCACATCAGCCAGGAAGCGCCCACGTTGGCTATCGCGTTCCGCGACGGCAAAGTGCAGATCACTCGTGGCAGGTTCGATGAGAACGCGGTTCTTATTGACACGGGGATGGAGTTGACTCAAGTGAGGTGGAACAACGATGGTAGCGTCATCGCATTAGCTGGCACGCAGGTCGACAACTCAGCGTCGAAAGGTGACGCGCCCAAAGAGTTCAATGTCGTTCAGTTCTATGACCCGTTTGGACGCCACCTGCGTTCACTCCGTGTACCAGGGAGTCGAATTGAAGCATTGGCGTGGGAAGGAACGGGTCTACGCATTTGCTTAGCCGTGGACTCGCACATTTACTTCGCCAACATTCGTCCGGCATACAAGTGGGGGTATTACGCGAACACGCTAGTCTACACGTACAACCGCGCGGATCAGATCGAGAACTGCGTGGTCTTCTGGGACACCAAGTCTGACGAACGGTACACCAAGTACATCCGCGGGCTTCTAGCAATCAAGGCTGCGGGGGACAACTGCGTGCTGGTGACCAAGATTTACAATGAAGACTTGGGCACAGGTGAAGTCAATGGACAGCTTATAGACGATGAGCAGGGCGTGTTCAAGGAGATCCAGTACCAGCTGATCCTTTGTGACACGATCGGCTCCCCAATCGAGTCCAAGATCATCGACTTCGAGCCTCTCTTTGTGGCCATGACTTCACGCCACATCGTGGCGGCTTCCTCCGATGCGATTTATGTGTGGCAGTATAAGAATTCCAGCGCCAAGCTGACCGGTTTGGTATCTGGCCACGGCTCGCAGAGCCACGATGCGATGGATGTGAGCACGATTTCGCAGCTTTTGCAGCGAGGAGGGGGCCGTGAGAAAGCATTCTACATCGATGAGACCCAAGGCAATGACGTTGAGCATTTCCGCTACGTTGCTCGCCAGTTGGAAGACCCGATCTGTGCAATCTGCGCCTCGGATAGCTGGATTTTCGCAGCTCGAGCAAGCGGCTTGATCCACTGCTTCACTCTGCCCCACATCTCGCTCGAGATGAAGTACATTGTGAACTGCCGTCCTCAATTCCTGGCGCTAAACTGCAACTCAACGATGCTGAGCGTGATTGACATCAACGGCTTGTTGACAATCATGGAGGTTGGAGCAGCTGGAAGTCTAAACACCACGCAGGGGAAGATGCTGAGCTTTGAGAAGAAGGATGCGTGGGATGTAGTCTGGGCGGAAGACAACCCGGAGTTGTTTGTGATGATGGAGAAGGCTCGAATGTATGTGTATCGCAGTCTCGAGCCGGAAGAACCGGTCTCGTCATCCGGGTATCTCTGCTACTACAAGGATCTGCAGGTGAAGGCCGCACTCCTGGATGAAATCCTAGCAAACCCTGAGCAACCTGACAAGAGCATGGTGATTGAGTTCCAGACTCGGTCACTGCGTGATGCGAAAGCACTTTTGGACAACGTGGGGCTCGCTGAAGCATGCGAGTACATCCAGGACCACCCGCACCCTCGGTTGTGGTCTCTCCTGGCAGAAGCTGCTTTGGACCAGCTAGATTTTGGCATGGCCGAGCGTGGTTTCGTAAAGTGTGGAGATTACAGCGGCATCCAGTACGTCAAGCGCTTGCAGGTGCTAAACGACCGAGTCAAGCAAAAGGCCGAGGTTGCTGCATATTTCCAGAACTTTGACGAGGCGGAAGCGCTTTATCGCAAAATTGACCGCAAGGACTTGGCAATCGATCTGCGTCAGAGGCTCGGCGACTGGTTCCGCGTTGTGCAGCTTGTTCAGTCGGGTGGAGGCAACGACGACTTGCTGACCCACGCGTGGAACATGATCGGTGAGTACTTTTCGGACCGCCACAAATGGGAGAAGGCGATCAAGTACTACGCGCAGGCAAAGAATACGAACGCGTTGGTGCAATGCTACTACGCCTTGGGCGACTTCAACCAGCTCGAAGCTCTCGTGAATGATCTTCCAGAGAGCTCACCCCTTCTGAAAGATATGGCCGTCAAGTTCACGCGAGCTGGACTGTGTCAATCTGCCGTGGAAACGTATGTGCGCATGGGAGACGTCAAGTCTGCGATCGATTCCTGCGTGCTCCTGAACGAATGGGAACGCGCTGTCGGTCTCGCCGAGCAATACAACTTCCCGCAAATCGAAAACGTGCTGACCAAGTACGCCAGCCATCTCATGATGAATGGGAAAACGCTGCAAGCGATCGAGTTATACCGCCGTGCAAACAAAAGCACCGAGGCAGCCAAGTTGCTTGCGAAGCTTGCGAAAGAAGTGGCAAAGAATCCCTTGCGCGCCAAGAAACTGCACGTACTAGCAGCGTTTGAGGTGGAGCGAATGCGAAAGAAGATGCTTGACGTGTCCAACTTGACGAGCGCTAAGGGCACAACAGCAGCCCAAGTGACCGCTCAGACGCTGGAGAGTCTTGTCCAACATGACGCGGCAACAGGTGAAGATCGCTCCCTGGACAACCCATGGCGGGGCGCTGAGGCATATCATCTCTATCTTCTTGCGCATCGCCAGCTATACGGCGGACGCATCGAGCGAGCGTTGCGGACCTGCCTCAAACTCTCCGCGTACGAGGATATCCTGGAAGAGCGCGAGATCTACTCGCTCATCGCTCTCACTGCGTTTTACACCAAGCACTACGAGCAGTGCTCCAAGGCCTTCGTCAAGCTCGAGACGCTCCCCGGCTTGGACGACAAAGAGCTGCAGGCGATGAGCGAGTTAGCTCTCAAGATTTTCACCACCACTCGGACGGAGCACCAGGACCCCACCATGCGTCCGCAGGAGTGCCCCAACTGCCGTTGCCAAGTCAAAGAATGGGACGCGCGCTGTGGCAATTGCAGTCGCCCGTTCCCGACGTGCATGATGACGGGGATGTCGATCCAGGCTCAAGGCACGAAAATGTGCAAAGCCTGTCGCCACGTGTGCATCGAAACCGAGATTCGGGACCAGAAGAACTGCCCCCTGTGCCACACGGCGTTCTCCTTCGTGTAGTTAGTTGCCTGCACTGGTACCTAGCTGCCTCCATTTAGTGTGTAGGTCAGTTAGGAGCTGCCAGTTCACGGTCCATGACGAATCCCTTTTCACGTTTACCAGTTCTATTCAAATACATGCCATCAAAAACCGAGGGACCGTTGGTGTTGGAGTCTTGAAACGACTCGTCGAGTCTCCATTGTGGAGCAGCGACTACGGACGGATCAACAATGAAGGCAAGTGCGGGCACGCCCACATAGCTAGATGGGATAACGCTAACTAACCGAGTGAGTGATCTCGTTCTGATCGACTATTGTAGAAGCCGGCAGCTACCAACAAGAAGGCTGAGTCTGCGGCGTCCGGCAAGAAAAGTGACAAAGAGAAGGATGAAACTGAGGTGGAAGACGACGCCGACGAGGAAGAGGAGGCCGAGGAGGAAGACGACGAGGAAAGCGACGAGGAGGTCGAGGAAGACACGGGCCTAACCGAGAACCAGAACCGACTACTGTACCTGGTCTCGTTGTACTCGAAGCCTGCCGTTCGAGCTTCCGACAAGGAGGAGTGGATTCGCAAACCAGCTCTTCTGGTGCTGCTCTACGAAGCGATTGTGTCCAAGGCACTCGACTATGACTACGCGCCGTCGTCCGAGCTGGTGGAGAACAAGCGGAAGTACTTCAACATCTCACAGGAGGGCAAGTCCGATCTCGATTTCTTGCGTGAAGAGGACTTGGTGAATGGGCTCAAGCTGTCGTCCAAGACCTATCAGCCCGTGACTTGCTTCCAAATATCCGAGAAGGGCCTGGAAATCATCGCAAAAATTAGCAAGACGGACAAGTTAGCGGTCAATGATATGGCGTACGCTCCAGGAACGCTGCATCTGCTGCGAGTCGAATGGGATGGAGAGGAATACTGGCTGGTGGACGACGACAGCGGCTACCGGCGACTATCGTCCGTGACGGAAACAGAGGATGTATCGTACGTTTCGAGCGCCTATATCCCGCAGTGCCTACGCTTCGGTGGACGCCCAACGCTCAGTAATGCCCATCGGGCCCACGAATGTGGAGTGAGTGACTCCAGCATCCGAGACCAGCTCGACGAGATTGTCACGCTGAACTCGGTATCCCTCATCGTGGCCGAGTACATTCCTTTCGGCTCCAACCAGGTTGTCCAATTGAATTGCAATCTGGGCTCTACCGAGCGGGTACAGGGCGGCTTTTTCACTGCCGTCGTCGACGACAACGCAAGTGGAACCCAGATCTCCGTTGACCCCGGGCTCACCTCTATCAACATTTTAGACTACACGATGACCAACCACGTGAACTTTGAGGCGGACATCCATTTCCCAGAAGCTCCTGGGGTTGTGCAGGTTGAAACCTTTGGATGCGCGCTAACTGCAGCGGGATCCTGCTTGTATGGGATGCAGGTGGAAGCTATCATGGATCGTATCAAAGACAACGTTTCACTTGATCACCTGTCCCGACTTCTGGTGGATGTTCACATGGACTCTTCCAAGATCGTCGACAGCGTTCTCTCAGCGTACCAACGCTCACTGCTCGGGCTTATCTTTTCAAACCAAGCATCTAGCCGCAACAAGATCAACCTTATCATCGCGAACGAGATTACACCACACCTTACAGCTGAAGAGTACATGGACAAAGGCGAGTACGAGAATGAACTGAAGCAGGTAATCGGGGATACCCGTGCTGCATTTGACATCAGCGAACACGACACTCTTGTCTTCGGTGCACACGGTCTACTTATCGCCGGGCCCAACAGTAGGCATCATGAACCCCTACTCTGCAGTTTCCTCCAGTACGAGTCGATGAACCTGTTCACTCAGAACTTCTTTGCTCGGATGTTCATCATCGTAGACGACATGGCACAAGTGCGTAAGCTTATCGAGTCAGCTCAAAAGGACCCAAACAGGCTTCGAGACATTCGAAGTCGACTCGCTGTGCTCTCCAAGGAAATTATCATGATGGAAGAAACGCTGAGTTACCTGAAGGAATCGCTGGATGAGGCGATCGTGCCGGCAGAACCCCCCGAACAAGCAGGACGGAGTCTGTACGAGCGACTTCAGCTTGGAATTCTGAGCAACCAACTCAAGCGTCGAGTGAAAGATTTGCACAAGAACATGGGCGGTGCCCGCCACGAGCTGGTTGTTCTAAACGAGATGGCGAGCATTGTGTCGAGTGAGAAGGACTTCCAGCAAAACGAGGCTATCCGAATGAACACACGGACGTTGTGCGAGCTGCAAGAGATCAATGAGCGGTCAGCATCGACGCTACTGATCATCAAGATGATGCTGAGTGGCTTGCTGGCGTTTAGCATCCTCGACCGAATCACTGGGGACTGGACAGTGGCCGATCAAGACTGGATAAAAAGCTTCGTGGAGGTCATGCTCTACAACAACCCCGGGCTGTGGTTCTTTTTCAGCCTTTTCGCCTGGGTGATTGTAGGCGCCGGCGTGGTGTTCCTGCTGCGATATCTCAGCTTCAAGTCACAAGGCGTTGTGTCCATCAAGGTTGAGCGAAAAGCTCCCATACAGCTCAAGAACCTCACCAGTTACTTGCGGACCAAACTCCTTGACGTAAAGTACCGATGTCGTGCGGTTTACAAAATGTTGGCGTAGCTTACTAACGCGTTGGTATGATGTCTGCTGTAGAATGAGACCCACCACTACGAAGGCGGGATTCGCGTGGCCAAAGTGGTGTGGAAGGAAAAGGACAAGAAGGAGTGGGGTGGAACGGTTCCGTCCATTGAGGTGCGTAAAACTGCATCCGTTAGGCACACTATGGACGCTAATTTGTTGCTGGTTGCTGCTCTGTCTCCGGGACAGCTGGAATACGACGAAGAGAACGCATTCATGCTGCGCCTAGCAATCTCGTACAAGAAGCGGCAGGCCGCGAAGGCCCTCGCCTTCAACGCTGACGAGCTGTATACTCGCTTGATGCAGGAGCTCGACAAGGCTCGAATCTTCGTAGACGCTGACAGCAGCTCATCAACACAAGCGTCCAACTCGGCAGGCGCCGCCTTGCCATCGTCCAAGACGGCAACCAAAAAGGAAGAAACAACATCACCGCCTACAGCACCTGCTAAACAATAGACAATTGCTATCCAAGTTGAAGCGACCATCGAAATGGCTACATATCTTGTGGTCCACATTATACTATTTTTGCGGCTGCCAGCAGCTCATTTCATCGGTTCTGGAGGTGCGAGCCATGTTGTCCCGTGGCCAGCGCGTGCGCCGACGGCTCCTGGGGCTGTCTCTGCGTGCGGCCAGCGCCCTCAATGACGGGACCACATCGGCCACCGTTTCCTCTTCACGACGCGGTGCTGCTCGTCGTCTAACTAGCAGCAGAAGCCTCTCCACCTCCTGTCCACCTTTTGCTCAGTACCAGCGCCAGTCTTCGCTCTCCAGTCGCGGTCTGCAGCTCCGAAACTTCTCCCACGTGACGTCCAGTTACCCGCCGGTGCCGCAGGACGAGTACGATGAGCTCAAGAGCTTCCTGGCGGAGCCCGTGACCTCGGGACCGGCAATGGAGCGCGCCAAGGAGATCGTGACCGGCTGGATGCAGCAATTCGTGGACCCGGCCATGCCCGGCCAGGACGCCACCGTCATGGTGATGGTGGCCGACGCCATGCAGAACCCGCAGTTCGTCATGCAGGTGTACACGTGTCTGCGGGACGCGGGCGTGTCCCCGTCGCCCATCACGCTCGAGTACTCGGCCGCAGCTTGTGCGCAGCTCGGCCAATGGCGCACAGCGCTGGAGGTCATCGACTTCATGCACCAAGCAGTGGAGATCATGAAGCCGTCGCTGGATATTTACGAGAACGCACTTGCGTCGTGCCACGTGGCGAAAAAGTGGATAAGAGCGAAGCACTTACTGGAAGAGATGCGGACTTACGGACTGGAAGCGTCGCCGGAGCTGCATGTGGCGTCAATCCGACTTTGTATCGATAGCAATGAAGCTACAGCTACGCGTGTGCTGCTTGGTGCGTTTTTGCACGCGTATGACGAAGAACTGGATGAGGACGAGAAGCAGGAGATTGTGACCGACCTTTTCCACGCGACAATGGACGCGCAGTCGCTGCCACAAGCGCTTTTCTTCCGTGACGAGTTGCTGGTCAGACACTACCCCGTTTCGAAAGAACTGTATGCACGGCTTATTCATCTTTGCGCCGTCAAGCGTCAATGGCACAAGGCGCGCGTATTGCTGCGACAGTTTGTGAACATCAATGCCCCACCACCGACGGCGGCCCCATCTAACAGATACACGGACGATATCCAACGTTTACTGGAAGACATGAAGACACACGACATTGAAACCCCGCTGAAGGTGTATAACGCTGCACTGAGGAACTTCGGCCAAATATCTCTGCTTGACGACGCGTTGGCTGTTTACTCGGAAATGCGTAAGCATCGCGTGACACCTGATGCCACGTCATATGCGGCATTGATGTGCTCCTGCGGCACCCAGGTCGAGCAATCGGAAGACTTCTTCTGTGAACTACAGCGTGAGAATTGTACTCCTACACTGGACGTCGTGCACGGATATTTGCTGGTGCCCAGTCGTGCGGGGCAGTGGGAGGAAGTTCTTCGACGATATGCTGCCGTGCAAAATGAGGAACCTCTTTTCAAGGGTCTTCCGCTAGAATCCGACGTACGAATCCAGTCGCTGATTGCTGTTGCTTACGGGAGACTCCGTCGATCAGAAGAAATGCTTCGCGCCTTCACAAGCATGAAGGTCAAGGGCATGGAGCCTAATTTACACGTGTACGGTGAAGCGCTGATTGCGTACATTCGCCAAGATCAATGGCGGCATTCGCTGATGCTGTTCGACCATCTTTTTCAACAGCAGACGCCGGAGATGCAGGAGAAGCGGGTGCTCGAAAACTTCCCTACGTTGTGGGATGCTGCAATACTGGCTTGTATGCAAGGCGAGGAAACCCAGCGTGCAGCAATGCTATACGACACGATCGTAGAGCAGCGCGTCCCGATCTCAATGGTGACTGGCGAGCGTCTTGCAGCGATGCTAACGAGTATTCCGTCTGAAACACTGTGGACATCATTCAAGTCGATTCCATCTCTACACCGAACGAAGACAAATGACCGCTTAAATCCGCGTGTACAAAACGCTGTGCTCAAACGCGCTGTGGATGAGAACGACAACACTCTAGCAGAGCAAATTGTGGCTGACGGGGTACAGGAGATGCATATTTTGCCCAACTCGATGACGTATGCACTGATGTTGCGCCTGTACGCAAGCCGAGAGGACCAGGAGAACTTTCACACTTGGTGGTGCAGAATGGAAGAAGCCAAGGTTAAGCCGACTTTGTTTGTGTTCCGCGCCATGATGCACCAGTTACGTAACCTAACTTTGGACTGTGAGAACCCGGCGTACATGCACACTATCGCGGAATTTTTGCAGCGACGACAGGTTGGGGACTGTATCAAAAGTATCACGGATACTAAGAACACTAGGGAGTATGCAGCCAAGCTCGCGCGGGTGGCATTGGACATTATGGAGGGTCGTGGTATGGGGCCGGACACGATATGCTTGCAGAACTATTTGCTGCTCAGTCAAGAACCGGGTCATGTAGCCCGAGCTCTTGCGTTCGTGGAAGACTCAATGTCGGCAGCGAACGAAGATGACGAAAACAGTGTCCAAGACTGTGTTCATCTCACACCTCGATTGCTGCACACGCTGTTTACAGCACTGCGGAACTTTCCAGAAGGACAGCGTGTGCGTAAGCTGCTGATAGAAATCGTGAGGGACCTACCGAGCGACCTTTCCGAAGACGCACTAGCTGCTTACTGCGCGGCGAACGATGGCCACGACGCGTTGCAGCTTCTGCGCGAGCTGCTGGATGCAAAATGTGATCTGAAGGACGATCACGTTTTGTTTTTCCTTACCAACAGCTACACGTGCGAGGCGTCGTCCCTGGAGACCGAAACCTCTCGCCCAAGGAGCGGGCGTGGAGTGATAGTGGACATGGCCGCACTATTGGGTGAGAGCGATGCCGTGACGATGGAGGCAGCGTGTTTGGCCTTTCTCATTCAGCATATTGTGGAGCTGTCCAAGTGGCAGCAGCGAGACGTGTACGAAAGATCAACGCAGGAGGAGATCGATGCCATGAAGAAGCTACTGGTGCGTGCCTTCTCGCACTTCTCCATCACCCAGGTCACGGAGTTCCTCTCGAAGGTGATCGATAGAGATGACCTTGTCCATATTGTGAGCGTCCTGGATGAGCTGCAAGACGACACGCATTAGAGGATAGAGCCGCAATGCTGAATTGAAATAGAAGCAACGTAGCAATGCAGCAATGTTTAGCATATGTGAGGTTCGGAAAGGTGCTGCTTCGTACGGATCGATCCATGTTGCGACGAGACGGCTGCCGTATCATTTTGTAGTGAGTGATGAACCGGTCATCATTGGCAGCGATTCATTAATACTGTACTGGTAGTGCGGAGAGACATAAAATTCACAAGGTGCCGCGCCTTCACTGCTGGGTGTGCGATTGTTCGTATCCCAGCCAAGCTGCGCACGTACACAGACAACAGTCAAGCAAGATAGCGAGGCGGAGTCACTACTGCAATTAGATTCTGGTAGCACTTTGTGCCAGCGGTGGCACGAAACACGCCGTCGTGTAGAGCCGCCAGAGGAACGGTGCATTTCGCCTGCAGCGGCCCCTGGGCCGAGTTGCGGCCCTTCGCTAGGTTCAACAGCAGCTTGTTTCCGCAGCAAAAGCGCACCGAATCGCCGAGCTTCGCGCATCCTGGCACGGCTTGGCCCGTGGTGGGCCAACGGCCGCAGCATCCCGCAATCTTGCGGTTCGTCATCCGCGCGGCTCGGCTTCGAAGGAGCCGCTCGTTGCACTTGCAGACGCATTCCGCCGTGGCACCTCGACAATCAATGTCTACGTCCGCGGCGCCAAACATAATCAGCGCGATCTGGCCAATCAGCAGTCCCGATGGACCCAAAAGCGTCCACGTCACGGCTCCCTTTGCTCGATTGCGCTATCACGGCATGATTCAGAACAGAGAGTGGGCTCCGATCCTGATTTGAGGTGGCCCACACCTCAGCTCCGACAGGTGCCGCCGTTTTGGTACAACGCGTGCCTCTTCGTGCGCATAAGGCGGGCGGGAGCTCACTCAGGATCACTCAAGCCGGGGTGACGTCCCGCCTGGGGCACCATCTCCTTGCGCTGCCCGACGGCGAGCTGCAGCAGATTGCATCTCCTCATTCCTGAATCTCCTCTCTCCGACTCAAGCCCAGTCCGAACCACCACCACCCCAAGCACCATGGCCAAGATCGCGATCGTCTACTACTCGTGCTACAACCACATCTCGACGATGGCCGAGACCGTCAAGAAGGGCGTCGAGTCCGTGGACGGCGTGACCGCCGAGATCTACCAGGTGGCCGAGACGCTGTCCGAGGAGCTGCTGACCCAGATCCACGCCGCCCCCAAGAAGGACTACCCCATCGCCACGGTGGACGTGCTCAAGGAGGCGGACGGCATCCTGTTCGGCTTCCCCACGCGCTTCGGCTCGCTGCCGGCGCAGATGAAGGCGTTCTTCGACTCGTGCGGCGGCCTGTGGGCTGCCGGTGCTCTGGTGGGCAAGCCCGCGGGCATCTTCTTCAGCACGGGTACCCAGGGCGGCGGCCAGGAGACCACGGCCTTCACGGCCCTGACGTTCCTGGCGCACCAGGGCATGACGTTCGTGCCGCTGGGCTACCGCGCCCCCGAGCTGGCCAACATGGACGAGATCCACGGCGGTTCGGCCTGGGGTGCTGGCACTCTGGCCAACGGCGACGGCTCTCGCCAGCCGTCGAAGCTGGAGCTGACGGTTGCCACCACGCAGGGCAAGTCGTTCGCCGAGATCGCCAAGAAGCTGGCCGCCTAAGCGTATATTGTATCGGCAGCCCACGCGCAACAAGTATTAGTGTGCCAGGCCTAGAGGTGTGCGAGCGTATGTGCGGATGCTGCTCGCTTGTAGCTGCAGCACCGTCGTGACGACTATCGCCGCTTGCCATTCTGGAACAAAGCCAATATAGTTCACGTTTGCTGCTTGTCGTTTTTTTTTTTTTTGGCTTTGCATGGGACACGTTCGTGTTGCAAAGGTGCACGTGTAGTTAGCTACGTTGCGGGTACATTCGTGTCGTATTGTTTTGTAGGCGTGGGTTGGAGAGGAAGTGGCGAAGGACGAAGGGGGCTTACAGTTAGTAGAAGGCTGTCTGTCATCCGGTGTTGCGAAAGCTTGAGCTGCCCACCTGCCGGTCAAAGAAGTTAAAACGCTGCATAGGTTAGGGAAAATGCCAGCCCTCCCCAGTACATGTAGCACTTCTATAATAGCCCCAGGGGGGTCCATCAGTACAAGCCGCCAACGCAAGCATGGTGGGCATGCCGCCGATGCAATCGCGACTATGAACATGTGTGTCCAGGATACCGGAGCGTTCTTCGGATTCCACAATCATTGAATACCCTAACCACAGGATCGTTATCACGTACTGTACAGTACAGTAGCCATGATGCCGCTGCCCACCATCGGGCATCGGGCATGTAAGCAAGATCGAGTCCTTCGTGTCACAAGCCCGATGACCGCCGTGTGAGCAGCGAGCGAGCACTCATCGGCGGGTGCTTTCAATGTGAGCCCCTACGATGGTTTATCCATCGTGGCAGGCCCAAGAGCTCATTCTTCAATTGTCCTCGCTTCGAGCACATCAAGCAACAAACAACAACCCAATCCAGGCAACATGACCAACGTCGCCATCATCTACTACTCCACCTACGGACACATCTCCACCCTCGTCGACTCCGTCAAGGCCGGCGTTGAGTCTGTGCCAGGCGTGACCGCCACGGTCTACCAGGTGGCTGAGACCCTGTCCGAGGAGATCCTCGCCAAGATGCACGCGGCGCCCAAGCAGGACCACCTTAGAAGTATAAGTTTGCAGCTGATGTTTCTCTTCTGGATGCAGAGAAACTCTTTCAAACAGTGCATTTGGAGATGACTACAGTGTATCCATAAACTACAATTCATGTGTTCATGTTACGCTTTGGTTTCCAGGCTTTGCCGCTGCCACTGTCCTCTCAGTTGGCGAGAGCACTCATCACGTGTTTCAAGCTTCACGCAGGGTCGAAACTGCGTCAAAGAACGCCTCTGAACTTCGGACTCCGAGGGAGTTCTTGCTGGTCATTGCAGCCACGGCATATGGGGGTGCGAAGTGAACTGCATTGGTCCTCTCGTAGAGAGTCTCTGCGGTGAATACTTCCTCATAATGCGGTAGGCCAATCGGGGCGTATCTTTGTGTGTACAGTACCAGAGTGCCCATCTCCCAAAAACTGAAGGACGTTATCAATTTGTTCGTAGCTGCCGGCTAAGATTCTGTCTGTTCGATTGCCGACTCAGGTAGGTTTACCAGGTTTATTCACGAGCTGGCTGCCAGCAACTCATTTGAGAAATCTTCACCTTCGAAATCCACATAGTGTCCATCCCTTCAGTTGGCGGGAGGTAGATTCTGGCTGCAAAGACCTCAAACTGCATGATAACCCGTCCTCTGCGGATACAAACAAGCTACACAATTTTGTTGGAAAACAAGACGCCACACCAAACAAAGTCAAACCTGTGCTTCCATTTACAAGCACGGAAATTATCAGCTTTTGTCGTGATCCGTTACTCCCAGATCACTGGATTCAGGAACTTAGGCCGACAGCTTCTTGGCAACCTCCGCGAACGACTTGCCCTGCGTCGTGGCGATGGCCTTCTCGAGCTTCGACACCTGGCGAGAGCCGTCGCCGCCTGCGATCGCACCTGCGCCCCACGGAGAGCCGC
>JAGDFM010000094.1:67102-110963 GCA_019155715.1 Phytophthora pseudosyringae | reverse complement strand
CCTCTTGCTAGTCATAATAATAACAACATATCCAAACAGCAGCTTCTAACTATGCGTACATGTCGAGATATCGGCAAAAGTATACCCGATAATTGGGGGTCCTAATGATTTGGCGCGCACTGTACCGACAGCTCAGCAGGACACCTGGCCTGCTTGCTGGCTTCGCGCCACCGACCATTGCGTGGCGGTGACGACGGGCGCCTTGCAGCCAATCTCTCGCTGGTCGTCTATGTACACCTGCCGCATGTGACGGGTCAGGTGTAGACGGACCACGGTGGTCACCATCATCCGGCTCTGATCGTCGCACATTGTTAAAGTGAGGGTTCGCAGAGGTATTAGGACAGTGGAGGATGGCGTGAAGACGTGCACATGTAAGTAGGAAATAGAGATAGAGCTTGGAGAGAAGGTCCGGTAGTGATGAGGGATGAACGGAGAGCTTGTGTAATGGAGCTGGAGAATCGAGAAGTGAGGACTTGGGAGTCCTGGTCTCTGGAAGGCCACCAACCAGTCTAGATTAAGTACGACTTCCGTTGGTAATACACCATACGGGACAGCCTCGTATATAAGCAGACGCTGCAAACTTTGACACACATCGGCCGGCGCACCTGCAATTGGGCTCCATCCTGTGCGTCGACGAGCCGCAAGCACGCGCCAACATCAAAGCTTCAAGGTACTGATGTAAAATGGAGCCACGCAGCTGGGTGAGAGCCGCCACGCCGAGGCGGGATTGCACGATGTATTCCTGCACAAGAGGCGGTTCCCGCTTTTCGCATACAGTAGAGATCCGGCGCGCGGGCGGAGCCATCCCCCGTCAAAGAAGAGCACCCCGCCAGTCGTTTCAAGGCTCACCTGGCGATTGCCTTGCCGTGCCAATGGAGACCCCGCAACCGCCTCTAACAAGTCAAACTGTCCATTTCAAGCTGGCAGGTCGGCTTGAACGGGATTTGGCTCGCGTACGTCAAATCTAATACATTGTCTTCCACAGGATATGCTGCACCACAGGATTTGAACCTGAATCGCGTTTCAAATGACTCCCAGTAATCGGAGGGCCACTTTGAGATATTCTACCTGCTGAAGCCTTCTTTTGCTGCTGCCATCATGGGCGAGACGCAACTCGGGCAAGAGGAGCCGACAGACACCTGCAAGGAGGTGGCCACTGCCGCCACTGCCTGCAAGAAGCGCGCGCTGCGCCGACGCGTGGTGGACAACCGCTGGCTTTTCAACAACATCCACGTGGGCGAGCTGCTCCTCGACTGCCGCCCGCGCGAGCAGTGCCAGACCAACACGGTGCTTGGCGCCATGAACGTGCCGCCACCGGAGGACGCCAACGCCAGCACCTGCGACGAGTACGTCGAGAACCTGGGCCTGTCGGCCACCAAGCGCTCGCTGCGCGACCTGCTGCTCTTCGCGAACGAGGAGGACGTCGCGAACCCGGAGTCGTGGTTGTACAAGCTGGAGCAGCTCCTCATCGACGACGGACGCGCTGCCAGCATCAAGGTGCTCTGCGAGGGCTTCATGGCGTTCCGCCAGCGCTATCCGTTCTACACGTCGCTGGGCATCGTGGGCGACGGCGTGCTGCACAGCGGCGAGCACCAGGTCTCGTACCCGAACGAGATCGCCGACAACTTCTTGTTCCTCGGCAACATGTGGCAAGCACAATGCAAGCAAGTCGTCCAGCACTTGGGGATCACTCACGTCGTGAATGCGACGCGCAAGGTGGACAACGTCTTCGAGAACGACGGCGTCAACTACTTGAACGCCAAGCTGGCCGACAAGCCCGATGAAAACATTGCCCAGTTCTTCAACGCGGCGTACGAATTCATCGCACAGGCGCAGCGCTCGACGACCGCGGAGGGCAAGCCGTGCCGGGTGCTGGTGCACTGCACGCAGGGCATCTCGCGGTCCGCGACGCTCGTGATCCTTTACGTCATGCGCGCGCACCATTGGTCACTGGCGCAGGCGTTCAACTTCGTCCGCTCCGGCCGCGGCGTGGTCGTCCCGAACGAAGGGTTCCTGCGCGCGCTCATGAAAGAGGAGCGGCGGCTGTTCCACAACAAGTGCAGCGTGGCGGAGGACGAGCTGGACCTGCTCACCAGCGGCTGCCTGCCGAGTCGACCGGCGAGGCTGCAGCCGCGGACGTCCCCTTCGCTGGAGCTGACGTCGGCGTCGTCCAAAGACGGCCAGTGCGCCGTCATGTGAGCGGCAGGCGTGGACCGACCGAGTAGATGCTACATGTAGACCCCCTGTAAGATACATTTTAGCTGCGGCCTGTAGACGGACTGTATAAGCGCAAGATGGTAGCGAATCTCACCAAGCGACCGACTTCGTCGTAAGTTTTCCGTCTGGAAAAGGATGTTACTTCGGCTGAAGTCTGCAGCTCCACTGGAGTCCAGAGGGCGCGGTTGACGGTCAACATGACCAGGCTGACGTTTCCATGCTGTGTGGACGAAGACGACGCCCCCCATCTTGTGAGCGGGGGCGGGCACCGCCCCGCACACACATCCGGCAGGAGCCTCCTCGCTCGGACAAACAGGCCGAGCGGCAGCACCGCATCCAGCAGCCTTCAACTGCGCTCGCTACCTTCTTGCCGCGGCATCCAATCCGCCCGTGCGATTGCCCCGGACGTGTCCATGCTCAGCGTCGGTGTTGACGGTTGTAATTTTAGCGTGGAGGAAGAAGCGGCGCGCGAACTCACTTGCGCAATGTATGGTCCACAGTATTCGAGAGCCGGAGAGAGAGCCATCTCCGAGAGGGTGCCGGACGGCTGCGCGTGTATCTAGTTACGCAGGTCCTCAGTCAATTTACTTATTATGGGATACACTTGGCTATCCCGCTTTTTTCCGCGCGGTTACGTTGTTTATGTATTCGTTTCTACAGGCGCTGAGGGCCCATCCTATCTCGCTGCTTGGCCGGGCTCTGCCCGAGCGCGTCTGAGTGTGCACGTCCAGTGCGGCAGCCTCCGCCTCGCCCAGCAGTTATGAACCTGACCCCGCGCTCCGGATCTCTGCCACTTGCCGACGCCCCCCAGCAGCAGCGCATTCGCCTACCGAAGAGGCAACGCAGGCAGCCAGCGAATGCCCGTAGCGCCCTCGCCGGCGCACTCCTCCTCCGAGCCCTTCGCGCGCTCCGGCGGCAAGCACCGCAGCGCCCTCGACCCGACAACGGCCAGTATTCATACCGGCGCGACCACGGCGACTACAGGGGCGCAGCGAGAGCAGGAGCCACCCAGGAGCAACATGTCCGTGGGCGATGAAACCAACGGCAGCAGCGGCAGCAGCAGCAAGACCGTGGACGCCGCCAAGGACGATGCGGCCGCGGGCGCGAACGCCGCCTGTCCCACAGACGAGAGCGAGCCCGTGCCGCCGCCGCAGCGCAAGCGCCTCGTGCGCCGCGGAGAAGTCAACTGCCGCTGGCTGTACAACCAGGTGCAGGCCTCGCGCGGCATGATCCTCATCGACACGAGGACCAGGGAGGAGTACGAAGACGACTCCATCCCGTCCGCGATCTCCATCCCGCCCATGCGAGGCTGCAAGACGCTGGACGACGTGGAGAGCGGGCTGCTCGAGGAGCAGCGGTATCTGTTCTCCAGCAAGAAGCGGAAGCTGCGCGACGTGGTGCTCTTCGGAGACGCAGTGAAGAAGAGCTCGGCGGACGACGGGAGCGACTCCAAGAGCTGCCGGTGGCTCCGCAAGCTCGAGGCACTGATCATCGAGGACGGACTAGTGACCAGCGCCAAGCTGCTGTGCGACGGCTTCCTCACGTTCAAGTACCGCTACCCGTTCTACACGACGTCGGCGCTGCTGGACGAGATCTCGGGACAGTTGACGCGAACCAAAAGCGGCACGCACAACCTGAACTACCCCAATGAGATTCTGGAGGGGTTCCTCTTCCTAGGCAATATGTGGCACGCGCAGTCCAAGCAAGTTGTGTCCCACTTGGGTATTACGCACGTCGTGAACGCTAGCCTGGACGTGGGCAACACTTTCCAGAGCGACGGCATCAAGTACCTGAACGTGACCATCAAGGACCGACCGGAAGCAGATATTAGCTCGTTCTTCGACGCCGCGTACAGGTTCATCGAGTCGGCCAAGCGTGCCCAGCATGGCCGCGTCCTCGTGCATTGCACGCAGGGCATCTCGCGCTCGGCCACACTCGTTATCATGTATTTAATGCGCGCCAACAACTGGTCGCTCGTCACAGCCGTGAATTTCGCCATGGCTAGCCGCGGCGTCGTATATCCCAACCAAGGTTTCGTCAAGTCTTTGATGGTCGAAGAGTTCCGGCTGTACAAGGGCAACAGCATCACTCCCGACGAAGTGGACACGATGTTGCAGAATCTGATCCCTGACCGACCTGTTCCGCTGCAGGTGCACTCGAACAAGACTGAAAACTGCTCGCGCTGCCGAAAGATGTTTTCTCTGCTGGAATGGAAGCACAAGTGCAGCTACTGCCGCAAGGCCTTCTGCAGCAAGTGCACCAACACGCGACTGGCGAATCCGGAGCGCGAAAAAAGCGCTGGTGCGATTGACGAGCAGCGACCTCGTCGTGTGTGCCAGGTGTGTGTGAGCAGGTTGTGGCAGATTAACCTGCCGCGTTCGCGTAAGGGTCTCCAGTCGCGAGTGCAGCAACGTTGCAAGCACCTCAACGTGAACAGTTTGTCGACATTTGGACGCACGGTGTGCATATCGTACTTCGAAGGAACGGAGCCGCAGGTGATCATGGACGTTCTCAAGATCCGCTTCGGAGTCAAGGAGAACCAGATCATTGACATTTCTCGGGATGACGGCGAGCCCATTCGCACCGTGGAGGAGATCGTTGAGCTCCTGGACGAAGCCGAGGTCTTTGTCTCGGTCGGTAAGGCTGGCAACATTCAGGAACACAGCCAGCGCGGAACGAAGCAGCAGCTGCACGGGTCCTCCTCGAGGTACACCAACAGCAACCACCGTCAGTCATGCGCGCGTCATCACCACCAGGAGCGTACGCGCCAGCAATTTCGACGGGAGTTGCAGTCGCCTCGCGACCGTTTTTTCCGCGAGCGCAGCTCGTCGGAGGGCGTCGTTGACACCTTGCAGCAAATCGAGACCTGCGGGCGTCATCCCGATGCTCCCCGCACACGGTCGTTCCAAATGGAGACCAGTAATGTTGAAGCGAGCACGGCAGCACCTTCTGCTGAAGACCCCGAGGTGGCCGAGCGCAAATTCCGCGAGCTGTGGAAGCTGTCGTTCCCGTCCATGGGGCTCATTGAGCGCGCTGCTCTGCTCAAGATTAAGCGGCCGGAAATCCTTATGGACGTGATGCTCGGTATGAGCAGCCTCTCTTGTGGCGCGCTCACACTCCAGGAGTTCAGCCAGCGCCTCATCGAGCTGGGCTACGCTGACTCGGATCGTCAAGCCGTGGTTTCGCTTCTGGACACGGCTCGCCGCGCCCCAGGACGGGTTGTCGGCTAATCACAGCTCCGACGAGCCTGGAAACGATGAACCTATACACTAGAAACAAAAAACGACACGTATTGAAGAACCTTTCGTAGGATAAGTAATTTATTTGAAGCTGCTTCCGGTCGCGAGATCGTCTGCCTCGTTGGCTAACTGCATTTACTACGCATGTTCGACGCACGTTGCTCATATGCCATCGGCTCTATGCATGAGTACGGAGCGCCCGCTGCCTACTTCTTGTCACCGCTCACCTGAGGGTAAATGTACTCGGTGCCCTCCATCTTTATTCGGCAGCGATGGACGGTGAGGGTAAACTGCAGCTTGGGCAGCAGGGTGGTGGGGCTCGAGTGTCTAGGCGTTGGTGCTGGCGTCGGCGGATTTCTAGTAGACCCGTTCAGAATTGTCGAGATGGCGAGAGCGGCACCAACCGTGAGACAGCACTTGTGCGACCAGTGAAAGCCGTCGACACCATACAGCAGGTGGACGAAAAGACACATGAGCAGGAAGCCAATGCTAGAGCCTTCATCCACCCACTCCACCCACTTCGGTAGTCCTTCCTGAGCGCTTTGAGGCTTGGGTGATTTGAGCTTGGTTTCTTGTGATAGCACCTTGCACGTGACCGAAACTTCGATCTCGGTAGGAAACTCGGCATCTGTGACTTCGATCCAGCAGACGCGCCCCGAGTCCCAGCTGCTCATGAGAGCCTGCGTACCAATGCGTCCCAGACCTCCGTCCTGAAGAAGAATGACGCATGCTCCCCCCTGCGGGATCACACCGAGGTCCAGCTCCTCGCCCCACTCGGTCCGCCGCCTGATCACTTTCTCAGCAGGTCGCGCGTCCCGCTCGCTCACGTGCACTACCGAGACCATGGCCACCCGCGGCGGCGACGCTTCCTGCTCGTTCGCAAACAGGAGGACGCTTTTATACTCTAGTGAAACAGATCCAAGACACGGCAGAAAGCACGACACACAAAGGCGCCGTAAGACGACCTACGTACGAAATGGGAGAAAAGCTCATGGTTGCGTGCAAGCAGGGTGGGGCTGGGCAGCGCCTCCGGGAAGGGGGCGGAGCTCGAGGGACACTCACGTTGATTCGCCTTCCCCGAACGAAGCACTTTGCGCTGCTCCTCAATGGCGATCGACCAGCTCTCGCACGTCGACGCCTCGCGGATCGGCGTCCGCATCAAGTAGAGGCGGTCCTCCTATCCAGCAGCAACAGAGTCAGCCTCCACACACATACCATACCCCCCTTCAACTCCAGCTCATTGCACAGCACTCACCGTGCAGATTTCGAGGTAGTAGTGCTCTACTCCCGGCTCTACCGACGAGTTGGGCGCTTCATCCTCCGGCATTGCGCGCACCCTCGTGATGGAGGACAGCGCGATCTGTCAGGAACATAACATGCATATCCCCGTTACTTGCAATTGCCTACAAGCCACGTGGCAGTCCTCTGCAGGTAGTTCCGCACTACGTACGTGGCCGCGTTCTTCTCCCAGCAGCTCGAACTCGGTGGCCTTGCGGTAGTAGTGCAGCGTCTCGGGCGTGAGGACGAAGAGACGCGAGGCCCAGCCGCCGCGCACGGCGCCGTCGCGCCGCTTCTCCAGCTGGCCGCAGAACAACACGCGGCCGTACACGCCGTACTCGAGCTCCCCGGGGCCGCCCTCGAGGCCCATGTACGACGTGGACGTCGGCAGCGGCGGACGCGTCGACATCGCTGCGAGGAAGATGTGACGATGAACAGGTTTTCGACACGGCGATGCGGGATTGGCTGGAAAAAAAACAAGCCTCCATCTGAGTATTTCTGAGTCTGTGACACTGGTGCTTCAAGCCTGGTGTACCATGCTTACGGTACCCCTCCTTTGACGAGGGAGCGATGGCATTTCGCATCTGGGAACGCGAGCTCAGGAGGATTCCCGTCGACCGCTAGCGCGATGCTGTTCCTCGAGTCGGAGAACAAGATCATCAAGGAGGTGCTGGAGGGCCGTCTGGGGGAGAAGTGCGTGTGCTTGCATCGTGAAGGGCCCCTGCGCTGCAGTCGGTTGTCTGTTCTTTTGCTGACTTTGTATCTCGTTGACAACATGCAGCGCTCCTCGCCCCGTGCAGGCTCTGGAGATCCGTCTGTGCGACTTTGACGGTGAGTTTGGAGAGTCGTAACAGTGGATAGGGAAGGAGCTGTTGCAATTGCAGGCTAGAGGGGGCGACGTACTGACTGCTTGCGCAGATGTGCAGTATGACATGTCCATTGTGGACAACCTCTTGACAGTCTCCATGGCCTACCCGCCCTACAAGACGCTGGAAGGGTGCGTGCTGCTTTGAGAAGAAGAGAAAGGGGGGAGGTGCAGTGCTGACTTGTGCGAGGTTGTCTTGGTCGACAGACTCGGTGCCAAGCAGATGTTCGCTGTAACATACCCGGAGTTCCAGCTCGTCGCCCCGAAGACGGGCTTTGACTTTTCGCTGCAGGTTAACGTGGACCTGGTTACTCCGGCGAATGCTGGTGAGTGCTGACGATGCTGTTGTCGTTCAGCTTGAAGTTGTAGTTCAGAGCAAAGCAACTGACATGTTTTGCTGTCTGCGCTTCGACGCAGCCGATTTTATTGAGCGTGTTTCGGTTCTCAAGCGCAACATTCTGGGCGCCCCGTTTGAGCAGTGCTTTGAGGCGCTCCAAAACGGCAACGCGAGCACCCTCGGCGCAGTGCAGATCCCATACCGTCGTAACGAAACGATCTACGTGCTTCCCCAGGCGGACCGTATTGTCATCGTGTATTCGGTTTGCTTCGAGGACAAGACCGACCAGGCGATCGCGCGTGTGTTCCTCCAAGTGAGTTTTGTTATTTGAAGTCGATTTGCTGATCTTAGGCAAGGCACTGACAGTTTGTCGCTTTTCAGGAATTTGTGGACACCCGACGTACGGTGAACAACGCGCCTCCCGTCGCATTCGGCAAAGACCCGCCGCTTGAGCTACGTGGTGCCCCGGGCCTGCGCAACTCGCCGGACCTGGTCGGCTATCTGAGCCTCGCCATATTCCCTACCCACGTGGACACGACCGAGAAGCGCATCAAGGCGTCGACGCTCGTGCAGGGTCTGCGCAACTACCTCCACTATCACATCAAGGCCTCCAAGACGTACCTGCACATTCGTATGCGGAAGCGTGTGGACTTGCTGCTGCAAGGTACCTCTCTGCGAACTTTACTTACGTCTTTATTTGGCTAACAACTTGGCTTGCTGTTGCTTCTCTCAGTGTTGAACCGTGCTCGCCCCGAGAAGGATCAGTCCAAGACCCAGAAGAAGACCATCACGGGCCGAACTTTCGCGCGCGCTTAGGCGATGGATGCTTGCAAGCAGGACGATGAAGGGAATGAGGTCGGCCAAACCAACCTATAGCTGGCCTTGCGCGTGTATCCAGCACTTTCTTGATAACATAAAAAGAGGATTGACACGTACGTTTCCAAATGCCAGAAGAAAACAAATCTTTTGAGGATGTTGGGTGAATGAATTTTGGCCTCTCATTTCGCAGCATTCTTGCTCGTCAATAGCGATGTTGATCCGCTCGCTCCGATGCTGTGCGCAGCCTCGCGCCGTGCTGCGCCGCAGCCAATTCGCAGCCTTCCGTTCATCTTCTAGTGCCGTTAGTGAAGAAGTCGCCGCAGTTGCTGAGAAGAAGAAAAAGAAAGTCTCACAGCAGCAGCCGGTGGTGGAGACGACGTGGCACACGCTGGTGGTCGGCGAGATCGTGGAGTTCCACCCGCACCCGCATGCGGACCGCCTGGCCATCTGCGCCGTCAACATCGGCGACAAGGAGAACCTGGTGCAGATCATCTGCGGCGCCCCCAACCTGCGTCAAGGCGCGCGCGTTCCCGTGGCTAAAGTGGGCTCCCGACTGGCCATCAAGAACCCCGAGAACGGCGAGCTGTACGTGCGGACTCGAACCTTCGTTTACTGATGCTGCAGTGACTTACATCTGTTGTGTGGATGCGACGCGCAGGAAGAAGCTCAAGATCAAGAAGTCCAAGCTGCGCGGAGAGGCCTCGCAGGGCATGATCTGCTCGGAGGCTGAGCTCGGGCTGACGGACGAGAGCGACGGCATCCTCATATTCGACGACGACGCTGAAGTCGGCGGCCTCGTGTGCGAGCACGGGACGATTGCCAGCCGCCTGAAAGCACGCGGTATCTCGGTCTCTACGCCCCAGTCGACGATCGCTGCTGCTCCTGGTCAGCCGGTGCCGACGGAGGAATAAGGCGACTCTGCCGTGGCTACTGTATAATGGCTGCGACCACCGACGCAGTGCTAACAGACTTCGTAGAGCTATACCGGGAATAGAAAATAGAGGAAATAAACTTTTCCGCATCTTCCAGTCCGAAAAAACAATATTCGTATGCTCCACCGTTTAGCTGCGGCTGATAAGGTCACGCTACTACCCTGTCCACAACTAGGCATCGGTGTTTGGATCGGGGCACCTTATCTACATGTACAAAAACTCCACAGTGAGGGCGACCACAAAAGCAAAACTGGTTCGTTGTCTTCTTGGGATTAAATTGAAAAGAAAAAGCTGATGAAGATGAAATCGAGAACGAAAGCGAAGAAGTACAGGCGTTGACGACAGCGAAGATGCTCGATCTGCCGATAAAATACACACAAAAGAAAAGCTAGCTGCCTCTGGCTGGCTTGGCTCACGAAACTTGACGCAACACACCACGATGACACGGACGAGAAGAGTTTCTATAGCGCTTCGCCACCTCGTTTCACTTGTTTTCCGACGCTTGCTCTGCAGACTTTGTTCTTGGGGGTGGTCGCAGCACTGGGGGTCGTTCTTAATCAGAAGAGGGCGTCCATTCATAACTTGGCGGCTTGTATACTGAAAGAGGAGGGAATACGTCCCGTCTTTTAGTCGCGGGATGCTGTCACGTTTACGCTGTGAGGGAAGGCAGGCCTCTACCGCTTCTGCGGCATGTTGGCGACCCCGTCCAGGAACTCGACGGTCTGGTTGCCGACGGTCACGTGCAGGAATCCCGTGGGCTGCTTGATCTCATAAATTGACAGCTCTACCGGCGTGGGGACGCCGGGCGACACGAGCAGCAGTTCTGCCTGCTGCTGTTGCTGGTGATGCTGGGGCATGTCCATGGGGGGCGGATGGGGCTGGAGGGGCTGGTACATCTTGCTCATCATCGACTGCATGTACATGGCTGCCGACACGTTCTGTTGGGCGCTGTACACGGGGGACGACAGGCGCATGGCGTTGGACTCGGCGGCGTACATCTGCTGCTGCTTGCTCAGGAGACTGAGCGCAGCTCCGGGAGGCGCTAAGGACGGCGGCGACGAGGTCTCCATCTGGTTCTCCATAGCGTAGCCGCCACTGTACCGAAACTGCTGCATCTGCATCTGCGCCGCGGCGTCGACGTTGGCCGTGTAGTGCGTGTGCGCGGAGAACGGGAAGCGCGACGCGGACGGCGCGCCGCTGTATATGGTGGCCATGTCTGCGTGTCTGGCTGGGGTCCTGGGTCTGGGCTTGCGAGAGAGAGAGAACGCGCGCGCTGCGGGGCTGGAGCACGCACCGGAGGCTTGTTCTTCCTTGCTCGTCCTTGGGTTTTTGGCTGTGACGCTTGCGTTTCGGACGGGCCGGCGGTTCAGCGCGGAGGGTATTTTTAGCCAATCCGAAAGTGGAGAGGCGAGTGGGGCAAAGTGATTGGCCCGTACTTTTAGACTGGAGTGATGGTCCCCCCTGATCCATCATCAAAGTCGCATAAGGACCTCTCTACACGCATCGAGGACCTTGTCACTGCCTGTGACAACCTGGCCTTGCAGCACTGCAGCACTGGAACGCTATGCTGCTGTCATGTCCGTGCAGGGGGTAGCTGGATAGTTTAGCTAGTCTGTGGATAAAGGCGGAACGGGATCTTCGAAATCAGAAGCCCGCGACGTGGCGGTGACAGATTTTGCTGCAACTTGCAACTGTATTGTGGAGCAAGACAATCCTTGACTACATGCAGTTCGACGACGGCGGCGACCTCGAGACCCTTGAGCCCTAGAGCCCGAGCTCGCTGAGTCCGGGGTGGTCGTCGGGCCGGCGGCCTTGCGGCCAGTGGAAGCGGCGATCCTTCTCGTCGATCGGGACGTCATTGATGCAGGCGAAGCGCTGCGCCATGAAGCCCTGGCTGTCGAAAACCCAGTTCTCGTTGCCATAAGCGCGATACCATTGCTGCTGCTCGGCATCCAGCCACTCGTAGGCGAAGCGCACGGTGATGCGGTTGCCGTCGAAGGCGAACAGCTCCTTGATGAGGCGGTACTGCGTCTCGCGCGTCCATTTGCGGGTCAAGAAGGCCTCAATCTCCTGCCGTCCATTGATGAACTCGGAGCGGTTCCGCCACGCGCTGTCAGTCGTGTAGGCCAGGGCGACACGTTGGGGCTCCCTTGAGTTCCACGCGTCCTCGGCAGCCCGCACCTTGAGCGCCGCGGTCTCCTTCGAGAATGGGGGTATCGGCGGTCGGGCAGCTCCGCTTAAACCTCTCGCTAGAGTCGTCGCGGCTACGCGGCGGTCAGCCAGGCTCGCAGCACGGCGCAGCATCAACATCCTTTGGTCTTGGGCTTTGGTCTTAGGGGAAGAATGGCGTTTGGAATTCTTCGGATACGGTACCGGTATTTTGGCAGTTGAAGGCAGACTTTGCTCACTCACTGCCAAAACAAGGCTAACCTGCGCTAGATTTTACTTGAAGTACTTGTCTACGCTGCATTCGCCTCCTGGTGGTGCTGATTCTCACAGTCTTGGAGCTGACGCCGCAGGATCTTACCGGTAGCGCTCTTCGGGATGGCGTCGATGAACTCAACCTGGCGCACCTTCTTGAAGGGTGCAACCTTAGAGGCCACAAAGTCCATCACGCCCTCTTCCGTAAGCCCAGCAGCGTTCGTCGGGTCTTTTAGCACCACGTACGCCTTCGGGATCTCCTCTCCGAAGGCATCCTTGCCTCGGACGCAGCACGCATCCGAGATCTGCGGGTGGTGGTTCAACACGTCCTCTAGCTCAGCCGGTGCCACCTGGTGGCCCTTGTACTTGATCATCTCTTTCAGGCGATCCACGATGAACACGAAGCCGTCTTCGTCGATGTAGCCGATGTCACCCGTGCGCAAGAAGCGGTCTTCAGTGAATACGTTCGTATTCGCCTCGGCGTTGTTGGAGTAACCGATCATAACCTGAGGTCCCTTGAACAGCAACTCACCGTGCTCACCCACGCCGAGGTCCTTGTCGGTGGTGGTGCACTTCACACGAAGCTGGGTGTTCGGCAACAAACGCCCAACACTCCCCTGAATATTATGTAAATGCAAAAGCGTCGTTAGTACATGTAGCTGGCTCTAGCAGCTTTTAAGCGTTCCAGTCAACCGTCCTTACCGATTTGTGGTAAGTCTCCTCGGCATAATTCACTCCTGGAGAGGTTTCGGTGGTGCCGTAAGTTTGCTTCACAGTAGCCTTCAGTCGGTCCCTCACGAGATTCTCCACTCCCTTGCCCATCGGTGCGCCGGCCGACACAAGGAACTCGGTCGACGAAATATCGTATTGGTCAACGAGAGGGTTGTGGGCCAGGAACAAGGCAAGAGGGGGAGCAATGTGCGCAACTCGGATCTACATGAAATAATAGACGGTTAAGTCTACATCCCAGCTTCATCGAGCAAGACTTCCTTACCTTGTAGGTAGACAAGGCGTTCAAGAACGTCTCGGGCTCAAACCGAGGCAGAATCACTTTGGTGGCGCCCTGATAAATCGATAGGTGCATCAGCATGATGCCGTAAATGTGGAAAAACGGCATCAGTCCGAGCGAGTGTGTGCCGAGACTTTCGACGTGGTTGATCTGCAGAGCGTTGGACAGCATGTTTCTTGCACTCAGAGCGACACCCTTGGGGACACCCGTCGTTCCGCTCGAGAACGGCAGCATGACATTGCTCTCCGGGTCGATCTTCTCAAATTGGAAGCCATCGTCGTCGTGTTTGATCAGCTCGCTGCAGAACAGAAGCGCCATAAACGCCATAAAGACAGGCTATCAGCGCCTTTGATGCTGTAGCAATACCAACAAGCATCGAACTTACTCGACGCTATTGAGGCTCTCGTCAGTCGGGTGCTGTCGGCCCATCGTGTAGATGAACTTATCCTCGAGATCACACAGCCTCGCTGCCTCAACTGCTGTGCTCTCGAGGTCTGCATGGGTAATGATGTACTTGGCTTTCGCCGCTTTGATCTGCACGGCCAGCTCGTCGGGACGGAACATGTGCGACGCAGGGGAGCACACCGCACCAAGCGACATCAGCGCTGCATCACCGGAACAACAAGATGAAGGTCAGGATTCTGGTGGTACCTCTGGTTTAATAACGTTGCGTGTTCATAGACGTACCGAGTACGGCAGTGGGGAAGTCCAAGCAGTTGAAGGAGTGGATGATCACCGCCTGCAGAACCACAATAATTTTAGCCTCTCCGATTCCAAACAAACTAATGCCCTCTTGTTCGTACGTCTCCCTTCTTGATGCCATCTTTAGAGAGTGCGATAGCGAGTCTCCTGGCTCGTTCGTGAAGCTGCTTGAACGTGACATTCTCGTGCGTGAGACCGTCAATGAAGGCGGGCTTGTCGGCGTGTACGCTCTGCTGGTCCTCTAAGATATCCCAGAGGGTCTTGTTGGGAATATCCACTTCCGGGTGCGGTGATTCGTGCACAATGCTGGAGAAGGACCGGAAGGCGAGCGGGGGATCCAAAGCAGACGGCGAGCCACGACGCCGCAAAGTGAGGAGGGCGACGTTACGCCGCCTCGAGCTAGCGTGGAGTAGATGGCGACCGATCATGAACAGATATGCAAAGTGAAGTTAGGATGAATGTGCAGCTGCTGCCAGATGGGAGGGGGTTTGCGAGTGATCCGCTCGACTTGGAGAATGATGCATGCCCCCGGGAAAGTGTGTACGGATTCAATTCAGGATGGGGAACTCGAAATCAGCGGTATTTTATAATCTAAAATACCGCTGATTCGTGATTTCGAATTACCGAAATTAGCCCAAGAATGTTGTAAAACTCGGTGTTGTCGCAAATACAAATGTAAAACAATAGAGGATGTTCGCAATTTGGTGTTTTAAGCCTTTGTAGAAGTTATAGAGTTTGCCATCAGTGACGTTGGTCCAAACCGTTTGAGATGCAAGATGCCGTTCTATTCCGTTGTTGATCACATACCGCATCTACATTCCTACGGCTTCTCTATCTTATGGTTAGATGTAACTTCCAAAGGCCCACGCTCGCTCGGGATGAAGTAGCTCACTCTCGAATTCACGCCATACCTGTCCAGCTCAGCTCCAGCTTCTCGCAACTCCCGCCAATGTCGCAACGCTCGTCGCCCCCGTCGTCACGTACCTCGCGCCGGCCGATACCCCAAGCACCATCGACAACTGATACGGCACGTACTCCTCGGCAGACGTCATCACAACCCCAGACCTCGTCCAGGACTCGCTCGGCACGAGACCGCGCGGCTCAAACACATCATCTGTAATCGACGCTTGCAATGATGGAGGACCGAGAAGAGGCTCGGCGCGAGAAGATGGGCCAGTTCACTGTCGAGCCCGACGGCAACGACATCTAGACCTCGTCGACGTGCCCAATTTTTGACGGGGTGTTTCGTGACGGTGGTTCAGACGCGGTACTCCGCCTCACCAAATTTTCACCGCGGGAGCTGAGCTTGCTCTGGTTTTCAGTGCACGGCCATGTCCACCGCTACTGGAGCGTCGGACGAGGACAACGGTCAACATTCGCGGCCAAGGGTGTTTTCTTTATGATGGTAGTGGTCATCAAGTGCGGTGGCACGTGGGACACGATGTCTCGGATCTTCAAGATCAAGACCCGACGTTCATCAAGACGGTCACGGGGTTCATCGAGGTGGTGGTTCCGAAACTGTATGAGGAATGGGTGACTTCTCTGGCCAACGATACCAGTATACGCACTTTCGTGACATCGGGACACAATTTTTTCCGAATTTACCGTGTGCTTTGTACGCCACCGACGTCACCTTCCAGCAGAGTAATCGTCCTGGTGGCTCAATGGCAGATGCGATGCTTTTCTATAGTGCGAAGCACATGTTGTACGGCTTCAAGGTCGAGGAGTCAGTGAACCCCGTGGCCTCGCTATCAACTGTACACACCACGCGCGCGGAAATACGGCGGGTATCACGTTGGTAAGGAACAACGAAGCTTTCCACCAGTCAGCTCGTCGTAAGGCTGCTGGCGACCATCCCTTCCCTGATAACGGCCCGTTGGTTGGGAACTATCCTAAGGAGTAGGCAGTCCTCGTGGATAAAGGCTACTAAGGGCTAGCCGACCATGCACGCTGCATCCACCCGAGAAAGGGAACAAACTTACTCCGGAAGAGCAACGCCACAATGCTCTCATTTCAAGTGATCGAGTAATTGTGGAAAATTTCTTTGGTCGCCTATGTGAACTATGGCGAATTTGAGCCGAGAAGTTTCGTTAGAGTGTATGCCATCTTCGACGATATAGTTCACGTGTGCGCGAGCCTCACCAACGACCATGTCACCATGCATCCTCTGCGAGAAGATAACGGCTTACACCTCCGGCAGTATCACCATTGGAGCCGATATGAAGAAGAAGAGCCGCGTAAGCCAAGACAGATTCAGACGGAATAAGCGCCTTCGGCACCAAATGGAGCTCGTCCTCTACATGTAAGCTCTCGTTTTCTAGTGATTGACTATACGGAAGGCTACTGACGCTTTGATAATGGTGTTCAAAGCCTTGAGCTGTATGTACTTGTCTTTGACGCGTAATCCTTTGCTGTTTCTCGCGGTGACCCAGCGATGCAGTTCGCGTTCGAGCTCCTGGTGTTCTGCCTTGCGACCAGCTCCCGGCATTCTTCTCAACGTGCGCGTAACAAAGCGACGGTCTTTCGACACCAACTTCAGCTGGTGGGATACAGTGTAGCTGTTTCGCTCTTATCCAGCTTCATAGTGGCATGCAGTGTAGTTGTGAAGAGATGGCGTTTTGTGAAATGGTCGTGGGGGCTGCGGAAGTTGGAGCTAAGGAATGGGTGGCGAATGCGAGAGAGACCAGAAACGCATGGTGGCTGAGCCATCTGCTCGTTAAATTTGTTCATGCCTTCTAATCGAGGGCACCATGACGATTTATTTTATTTTTTTTGTTCATTTTGACCGCCTAGACGGTTGATGCGGGGTAAGACGGTAGTAGTAATATAGCGATTCCCGCAGTCGTCTGAGACGTATCAGATCCGAGAATGCGAAATGGAAATTCATAAAAGAGGCAGTAACAGATTAGTGCGAGGGGGCCCCCTTCCCTATTCCGCATTATAAGTTTGAGTCTGGGAGATATCGCTGCGGGAATCGTTCCAATAACATTGCGTCGATCGTGGTCATGTTAGATTATAATACTAGCCGAGTGGTGCCCGCTTTGCGGGCGCTGGGGCAAATGCGGGGTCTCAACCCGTATGCGCTTCGCTATTCCAGCTCGCTTAACTACCCGGCAGTTCCCACCTTCGCTTCGCTCGGTGGGTGCCGAGGCTTAAGTGTATTGTGAAAAGAGTAAACATGAATTAGAAATGAATGTTATGCAGAGCTGCGCTACCTCCTCAATTCGTGTCGAATATCTGCCTGTACACTATGTTGTCCGTGTACGCCCCGTCGTCTTCCTCAAACTCTGGATCCTCGAGCAGCGCCTTGAATCTGTGCCTTGCCGTCACTCTCGACAGTGCCATGTACAGTTGGCCGTGTGAGAAGCAGGGTGTCGACAGGTACAGCCCCAGGTTCAGAACCGTTTGTCCTTGCGCCTTGTTGATCGTCATCGCGAAAGCGGGCTGAACTGGAAACTGTTTACGGCGCAGACGGAAGGGGAACTCGCGCGCATCACCGTCACTGATGAAGACGATCCTCGGGATAAGGACGTGCTGCCCTTGGCGCTCGCCGGTCATGATCGTCGCGTGGATCACGTGAGGCTTGAGCTCGGCAATCCGCAGGCGGGTTCCGTTGCACAGTCCCAAGTCTTCAAGTTGCGCATCATCATAATGAGGGCGCCCTTCTTCAAAGTCAGTTTGTGCGGGGCGGATGCCGTTGATACTGACGGTGTGCAGCACTTCCTGCTCGAAGAAGTTCGCGTCGGCGTCATCTTCCACCGAGTCGGTGGACAGGTATTCGTGTGAGCCGCCGTCCAGTCGCCGCGCCACGGTCTCGTTAATGCGGTGCACCACTGCGTTGGTCGTCGTCAAGATGGCCCGGCTCGCGAAGTAGTCATCGTTGGCAATTGCGGGGTTGTTGATGTGCGCGTACATCGCATCAATCATCCGAGTACGTCCTTTCGGAATGGCTCCAGGGCGTATTTCTTCTTCCTCGTCATCTTCGCTTGGCTCATCCGGCGGGTTGTCGATCAGCATATTCTTCATTATCTTCTTGAGGTCCCTCCCGAGCGACGGGTTAACCTCGTGTCTCCCCTCTCCCACTTGAACAAGAAACTCAGAAAAGTCTGCAAGCTCCACGGTGGTACTCTCATTCTGGGCAGACCGCACTCGCATGTTCTCCGTCAAATGGAGCTGGTGGAATTGAGGCCACAGCGTAGAAGACTTGAGACAGGCGTCGATCGTTTCGGCGGGTGTTTCTCTCACTACAACTGGAAAAATCTGGCGGAAGTCACCCGAAAGCACAAATACTTTCCCTCCAAACGGTTCTTCATCGTTGTCCATCAGATCGCGCAAGGACCGATCGACGACCTCAAAGGCGTGCCGGTGAGTCATGAGTGCCTCGTCCCAGATGATCAAGCTGGCCTCTCGGATCAAGGTCCTCAAGTGGGACTGCTTGTAGATGGAGCACGTCGATTTGGATCGTGGTGGTAACCATGGGCAAGGCGATTCTGATACACATATCCCAGGTACAGACGAAGGTGGAGGTAATGCAGATGCCGGACGAAAAGATAGAGGTGCGGATGAAGACCCAAAGGGCAAGGATGTAGATGATCACAGTGATGAGTCCGACGGAGAACCACCTACGCAGGTTACTGCTCCGCCAACGAATACGACGGCGATTAGTGCATCTGCTACACAATTACCAAAGGTCAGGTTGACCGGCAGCGTCAGACGAGTTGGGCGGGCCTCGTTTGAATCGAAAGGACATGAAAGAGAAAGCAAAGGTGGCCCTGAAAGAGTACAACAGTGGTATGAAGTAATACGAGGTCAAGACGTTTGTGACGTAGTGGCTACACTGTAATGTATTAAGCCTGGTGTCCGAGAGGTCGGTTCCTTCATCGGAACGTTCCAGGTTGAAGCAAAGGGTGTAGGGGCATCGATGCAGTGGCAAGTGGATAGTGGTTACGTGCCTGATACGGTCCGATTCCGACTGCCTGAATCAGTCATCGATAGTGCATTGGACAAACTGAAAGGCGGCTTGGCAAAGGAGGAGTCAATTGAGCTAGATAATGGCGAAAGGACTGGGGATATCTACTGCTTTGTGGTGTCTATCGAGAAAGTTGGTCAGTTCACGAGAGAGAAGCTCGAAGCGATGAAGTGGTTATGGAACCTGCAAACGAGCTGCCGCAATGACATTCTCTGCTGCACGTGGCTTAATGGCGCGGTGAAACCTGTCGTAGATGACAGCATTCCACCAGGCCTTGCATTTAGCAACATTCTGGAGAGCTGGCCGTATACACCCCTGCTACATTTCGGCTTCGATCTAGTCTATTCTGACATCTTTTGTTTCAGAGATGCTGCTTGGTTGAATGACAACGCCATGAGAGCTTTTGCCGTCTTTCTTGGGCGATACAAGAACAACGTGACGGTGATGATTCCGCCTCCGACGAAGGACAAAAAGACGAAAGGTAGATGTCTCCTTCACGAAAAAACGCTGGCTGAAATTGCTAGCGGTGTCGTCTCGCGGCCGTACGTGTTGTTGGCCGTCAATTTCGGCGGGGTTCACTGGGGATGTTTGGTGGTGGACCGAGAGACAGAGCTAGTCAAGATGTATGACAGCGCGGTTGGCAAGAGAAACTTAAAGCGACTGAAGAAGATTGCTACTGAAATGCGCACAGGTCCTCTCCGCGACGAGGCATGCAGTGATGTCGAAGTGCCGGGGCAGAAGCAGACAGACAGCGATAGCTGTGGGGGGGGGTTGTGTGTCGCCTATTCTGGACTTGCGTGAGCAGCGACGCACCAAGTGATGTTTCTTCGGCTGGTGTGACGAAGCTGCGCTGGGCCATGCTACACGCGATCATGACGATGAAGAGGCGCTAGTTACGCGCAGGAAGCATTGCGTGTGCGATGAGACTAACATCTTCAATGCATGGACAAAACCTGGATGCGATCTGAACAACACCTGATTTTTTCTCGATGCATTCTTGTGGCGGGGTGTCACACGAGCACGTTGCACAGAGGAAGTGTGAACGCTAGTTCACTTAGTCCCTGGCTAAAGGGACTAGTACCAAAGAAAGTAGAATTAAGACTGAATACATTTATATGGCTGTAGTTTGGTCTGCAATACAAACTACAAGATATCTATAATGAACCTATATAAATGCCCCAGCGCCCACGATTGAGTGGCTCTAAGTACCTCATCGCAAATGTAGCCATGTAGAAAGCGATATGATCACTTTCGAGAGGGTAGCCTTATTACCCGAATGTAACCCCGTTACATCCTCCCCCACTTAAATTCGATTTACATATCGACAAATCAGAGTGGAGGTCGTTGGGAGCGCTCCCATTATCCGCTCTTAGTCGAACGACAAGCCGCACGAACACCGCGCCGCTTCGCGAGAGCTGAGGACGCTTGCGCGCTCCTCCAAGCCTCTCATCTGGTCTCCACTCGACCCTTCAAGCATGCCCCGCAGGGGAAGCTCAGGTGGCGCCTCTGCGGCCACGATCAAGGACTCCAGTCCTCGTCGGCGTCGCTCGCCTTCAGTGCCTCCGGACACTCGTGAGAACCCGCGGTTCGTTCACAGATCTAGGAGCCGGTCTCCACCGAGCTCCGAGGCGGGGTCCACTCGCACTGTCCACTCGGGTGAGGACAGCGAGGACCCAGAGGACAACGTGTCCACGGCAGCGTCTGATGCGCCGCCTGAGGATGGCACCCCTCCTTCCGTTGACGCGAAAGAGAAGGCCCAGAGCCTCGAAGAGTCTGGTGCAGCGTCTCGCCGCCTCACACTGGCTGAGGGCAAGGCGCGTGCGCAGGCCGCTAATGCCAAGGCCGCTGAGGCCAAGCACGCACGCGTTTTGAAGTGTGCTGCTTCTCGGTCTCCTGGCAAGGATGACTCCGAGGAGTTCGAGCTCAGTGGTCAGACTCTGTATCACAAGGGCGGAGCCAAGGACTCTCCGCTCTTCGGTTCCTCTAGCTCAGAAGAGGAAGGGGTTGTGCAGCAGCCCCGTGAGATATCCAGTGATCTCGATGAGCAGTAAGAAAAGCTTCAAGCTGCTCGGTCGCACACGCTACCTGTGCCGACTACTGCGTGCCCATCTCTGGCGCGCGTTCATCTGGCGGAAGTGGCTCCTTGCGGGGCTACTTCCCGCCCGATGAGAGCTCGGACTCTCCGTTGCTCTTGGAGCAGCTCAAGCCCCCTCGTGGCATCATCTGGGGCCACGTCTCCAAGGGCGCTTACGAACGACCCTGGTTCAGAAGGTGCCTCTATTCGCTGACGACATAGAGGCCGCTCGGTGTGTGCTTCTAGCACCACGCAAGATTCCCTTGAAGGAGACCAGCATCCACAAGAAGGCTGAGAACAAGGGCGGGCTTCACCATGTTTGGGGTTACCTCTGGATCCTGCCCGAGAATACCTTGACGAATGTCGTGGCGGAGGACCTCTTTTGGGATTGGGTCTCTCTACGGGGCTATACCGGCCAGGAGCGCCGTAAACTCCGTGAGGATCGCTTGCTGCCCTATGCCTTGGACCAGCGCGATCTGCGAATCGAGTTCGCTCATCTCGTGAGTAAGCGCAAGCTTCACTCCGAGATCGAGGGACTTATGCGTGCTGCTCAGTCCGGGGCTCGTGACGAGCGCGGATACGGTCTCCAATCATCAGGAGCCATATCCCGTAGAGCGGCTAAAACGCCGCGGACTACTTACTAAGCTGCTATCGCTTCTGTTCCCAGATTGCGACAACCTTCGGTCAGTCTGCCTGGAGCCGATCGATCGGCTCCCACGTGTTCTCAGACGCCGGATACCCGCGCTACTTCACACGGAGCTGGCGAACGCCACGGCGCCGCCGCTCCTGGAGCACCTGCTCCATGTGGTAATGCAGTTCACCACCACGGTCAAGGAGGGCCGGGGGAGGCCTCGTTCGACTATGAGTCCGAGCCTCCCGTGAGGGGGCTCCGAGGCCTGCGGCTGCGGGGCCGACAGACCAGGTCGTTGCTCTGCAACAAGAGGATATCCGTCTCCTCCGCGATCGAGTGTACACTCTCAAGATCGCACTTGGTTTCGGGCCTGGTGGCCAGGCGGCTGCTCACTCCGGCAAGCTCGGTGCTCTGGAGGGCTTACGTCGCCACGTCCAGACGCTTGAGCGGGAGAATCACGATCTCCATGAGCGGGTCGATCGCCGCGCTCTGACCTCTGATGTCGAAGACCTGCGGCGTCAACTCTATGACTTCCAGGCCCAGGTCTTTGGTCGAGCGCCTTCGGGAGGCTCAGCCGTACTCGTACTCTCAGCCGTATCAGTATGGCTCGTACGGGGGCTCGGCGCACGCGGCTTCAGCGTATGTGCCACGGCCTTACGGCCCGTGGGACTATCTGACCGCTCATCAGGGGCACTCTGTGCCTGAGACTCATTCTCGCTTCGAGGAGGTAGTCGATCCTCCTCCTGGTGGCTACCCGCCGCTTCCTGCAGGGCAGCCTGCCCCTGCGGGTCGTGGTACCGCTTCAGATGACCCACATAAAATGTCGGGAGGGTCGTCATCGACTTAGGCAAGTCGATCGTGTAGGCAGCTCCGTGCCTACGCAGGACCGCGAAGGGTCCAATGAACCAGCGCTTCAGCTTGTTGCTGCCGACAGCACTAACAGTGTTTAGAGGTAGGTTCCTCGTGCCTAGGAGATCTAAATCCCCCTCATTAAACACGTTTAAGTTTCCTCTTCCATTTCGGTCAGAGTACTTCTTTTTGCCTGTCCTGGGCCGACGCCATCGCGTCTCTAACCCGGCTGATAACATTCAGCCTGTCGTAAACATACGACGCCAATTGCTTGTGCAATGTGGCCGGTCTCACCTCTGAGACCTGGGAGGAAAGCGCTTTCCGAGCCTCTCCCCCACTTACCACTGAAGCCTCGGTGTCCCCACGTAAAGTGAGCGGCACCAGGGGACGACGCATCCCATTCAAGTAGAACGGGGTGTATCCCTTTGACGCATGCACTGCGTTGTTGAGTGCAAACTCAACCATGGGCAGCCGTGCTGCCCACGTGCTCGGTGCTTCAGCGCAGACACTGCGCAGAGTGTCTTCAAGGACGCGGTTAACGTGCTCCGTCTGACCGTCCGTCTGTGGATGGTCAGCAGTTGACATAAGCAACTTTGTTCCCAATAGCTGGAACAGCGTTTTCCAAAACGCAGCGGTAAACCGCGGGTCTCTATCAGAGACAATGGTCTCCAGAAGACCTTGATGCAATCCAGAAACATCCTCGCGGCCTGTTCCCCGGCGACCGTATCGGAAACCGGAGCAAGATGCACCATCTTGCTCAAGCGGCACACAAACACCAAAATACCGGTGTTGCCGCGGTCGTCGGCTGGGAAGCCGAAGACAAAGTCGAGACTCATCGACTTCCAGCACTCCAGTGGCACTGGCAGGCTCTGCAAAGGAGCCGATGCGTGGTCCGCAGGCTTCACACGCTGGCATGTTTCACATGTCTTGACGTAGGTGGTAACCCACTTGTACATGTGGTTCCACCAGAGCGACTGAGAGCCTGAATGGAAGTTTTCTATCGGCCCAAGTGGCCACTGGCAGGCGCATCGTGCGCCTCCTGAAGTATGTCGTACTTCAGATCCTCGTCGTTCGGAACAACGACACGAGGAGGTTCACTAGGCTCCACCCGATAGTGGAGCAGGCATCTGCCCACTCATATCGGTGGAGGCGTGGCCTCTTCCGCGGCGACAACCAGTCAGCCTTGGCATCCTTGTCGGCGGTCAGGTGCCGCACCAGAGGCACGAGCACCTCGTCCTCTCGATACGCCATGCGTATCCGACCGTACAGATCCGACGTGACCCGACCGATGTGAGCGAGCTCATAGTCGGGTCTGCGCGACAACGCGTCGGCAAGCACGTTGAGCTTGCCCGGCTTGTACTCAACGCGGAATGTGTATTCCGCGAAGAAGGACAGCCAGCGCGCCATCCGCTGCGACAGATGCGACGAGTTGGTAGCCGTCCGCAAGGACGCGTGGTCTGTGTAGATCACAAAGGGCCTTGCGCCCAGGAGGGGCACCCTAAACTTGACAAGGGCGTACTTCATAGCCAGGAGTTCCTTGTCTAGTTCCGCTCGACAGCCTTCAGCTGCCTGGACTGGAACGAGATCACACGCTCGTGTCCATCCTCGTCGTCTTGCAACAGTGCGCAACCGTTTGCATAATCGGAAGCGTCACAGACGACGCTGAACGCCTTCGACTCGTCTGGCAATGCCAAGACAGGAGCTCTCTGGAGACTCCTCTTGATGCCATCGAATGCATCTTGGTGTGGCTGCTCCCGCAACCAGTCAGCGTCCTACTTCAGGAGTTCCGACAGGGACCTAGCCATCTCGGCGTACCCAGCACTGTACTTGTGCAGGTAGTTGGTCAAGCCCAACCAGTTGCGAAGGTCCTTCTGTGACCTAAGAGTCGGCCAAGCCGCAATGGCCTTGACCTTCTCCGGGTCGGTGCGCACACCCGCGCGACCGACAAACCAGCCGAGGAACTTGATCTCCTCGGCCGCGAACACGCACTTGTCGATGTTGGTTAGAGCTTGTTGGCTCTCATGACCTCTAACACTCGACGGAGGTGTATCAAATGCACCTCGATAGCCGTCTTGCCTCATTCACCACGGCTATGGACGAATATATCGTCAAAGTACGTCTGCGCGAACGCACGCAATGGTAGGAACAACTGCATGACCAAGCGATTAAACGTCGCTGGGGCATTCGACAATCCCTGTGGCATCACCAGCCACTCCCATAGCATATACTCACCGCTGTGAGTGGGATGTCGCTCCCGCGCATCAGGATCTGATAATATCCATTTACCAGATCCAAGGCGCTGTACTACGTACAGCCCGCCATGTTGTTCAAAAGAACATCCTTGCGCGGTATCGGCGTATGTGCCGGTATCGTTGCACTGTTCAGCTTGTTAAAAGCATGAACCAGACGCCATATCCCGTTCAGCTTACGAACGCAGAAGGTGGGCGTCGAGTGCGGGGACGTGGACTTCCTCACCATGCCTGTCTTCGCCTTCGCAGCGAAGAAGGCATCAATGACCTCCCACTGCTCGCGAGGTAGAGGCCATTGTCTCGTGATACAGTACTTTGTGCCTGGCACGAGATCAATCTCATGCCTGACTCCCCGATCGGGTGGGAGTCTGGACGGTGGGTCCTTGGACACCACGTCACTGAACTCTGTTATCAGAGGATACACCGTATCCTCCGGGTTCTTGAGTACGTCAGAACCATAGCGCGCCGCGCGCCGCTTATCGATGTCCTCTAGGACATCCTCGTCCATGACGGACGAAGAGGTCAACTCTTCTGGATATGGCTCAGGTCGTATGTGCGCCATCTCCGCGATCTCCCCGGCCTTTAACTCGGCCAAGAACTCGCCCATCGGCAGTTCTTCGAGGTTTAGCAGTTCCGCTACCTCGGGCAGTGCCTCCAAGTGGACAGCACCTGCCTACCGGTCTCTCCGTCGAGGAAGTGATGACACTCTTCGACAGACTTCGTCTTAGGAGCCTTGGCCTTCGGCTCCGAGTCGCGTGGGGCGACTTCAGTCTGAGGTGGCCCCAGACCAGACGTTCGGCGATGCCGGTGTCGGTGTCGTTCACGTTGACGACGGCGACGTGGTTCTATGTTATCCACGTCCGGGGATGCCTCAACGGCGACATTAGGAGTCTCTCCGACCCAGTGTGGAACAGTGTTACCCACACAGGAAGCGCATATTGCGACTTCCTTTTCAGTTATGGTTTGGGCGACCTCGTGTGGAGCTATGTTACCCACACAGGAAGCGCATCCTGCGTCTTCCTCTTCAGTTATGGTCTGAGCGACCTCGTGTGGAATTATATTACCCACACATTATTCATCTTCAGTTATGGTCTGAGCGACCTCGTGTGGCACTATGTCACCCACACTAGAGGCGCCTGTAGCGACCTCCTCAGCGTTTCTTGCTGGCGGAACTATGTTACCCGCTAGTGGGCCTATGTTATCCACTGGTGGACCTATGTTATCCACCCGGTTAGCGCTGTCCCGCGCCACCGGCGTCGTGGTCTTCACGGCCTCACGACGTACGACGTCGGAAGGTGTTGACTTGGCACCTTCAGGGAGCCCACCGAATACCTCAGTGGACCCCATAAACTCTCAGACGCGTTCGCGTCTCGGCGTGCCTTCCAGGCGCCCTCGTTTCTGGCAGAGATAGAAACATGACTCACCAATGCTCTGTCAGAAACTGCGCGCCGGCTGGCCCCGATGGCCTTGCCGCGCCAATCAATCCAGGGCTCGTGCTTTTCGAGCCACAGCATGCCCAGGATCAAGTCGTACTTGTCCATATTAAGAGCGAGGAATTGCTCTGTGCTATCAAAGTCCTCGAACTGGACAGCAGGGTCTATGCAGACCTTCGGTACGTCTACCACTGTACCATCGGCCAGTCTCGCTGAGACCAGCCCTTTGCCTTTGCTCTCGCGTAGAGCATCGGCAAACCTGTCGCTATTACCAGCGACCGTCTGGCGGCGTGCGAAATTCTTCGACGCCCCAGAGTCGATCCAAACTCAGAAGGGATGATCGTATCCCCGTACATGTGCGTGTACTACGAGCAGCCCGCCGCTGCCGTTCTTCTGTTCGAGAGTACAGAGACTCTCAGGGGCTAAGCCTTCATGGCGCGCGCTTCCCGCGCATCGCTTATGAGGGCTTAGAGCTTCCCCAGTAGAGCGCCCCGCCCCTACTGGTGTCCTGTGTTCCCCTGGCCCCTAGGTCGTGGCTTCTGCCAGCGACCCTTCAGAGCAAAGGGCTTGGAGGGGTATTTCCTCCCTTATCCTGCAGGACAGGCACGTTGCATGTGCCCCAGCTTACCGCAGTCATAGCAGCAAATATTGCTATGCACGGCCAAGCTCAGGTCCATCGGTACTGGACCATTCGGAGCACCCCTGGTGGAGCTACTGCTCGGGCCTGCGTGGCCGTACCACGCCGTGGTGGGAATACGAGCCTGCTTGTGGCTGTACTCCTCCTGAAGAACGATCTGTATCGCCTCTCCAGGGTGCTGACTTGCACGCGGAACAACTGCGTGCAAGCAGGGCCCACACGGAGTCCGTCCATGAACTCCATCACCTTGATGTGTTCAGGTAGGGGGTTCCCCACCAGAGATGCGATTAACTCACGCATCTCTTGGATGTACTCCTGCAGCTTACGCTTCCCTTGCTTGCAGGCAAGGAAGCGCGAGCGCTGGCGATACTCATGTTCGCCGGAAGGAAAGCGGCTCGCAGCTGATCACACAGCTGGGCCCAGGATGTGAAACATCCAGGCGACGTCGCTTCCCGCGTGTACGCCCAGCTCTTGGCTCGATCGCTGAGATGCGAGAGCGCAAAAGCGACGCGAAGGCGCTCGTCCGAGACCCCGTTACACTGGCCTACCTCGTTTCGCTTCTTTTAGTGGACCCTGCTATCGCTTACAACAGGGATTTGCGGAGTATGTAGCATATAATAGCATACACACGGCAAGAGTATGAACCTACAAACGGCAAGGGAGCCCGTTTTCACCTCGAGCTCCTTTGCAGCGAACGAACCTCAACAATCCATCATAAAACAATCGTTTGTGAATCGGACTGCCAGAACGCTGTCAATGGTACAGTGTGCCATTTTTGTTTTGACCAATGATGTGTTTTCCGCACAAAATACTGGGTCGGGCATTCTTTTCCGTGAGAAAAAAAATCGCTGTTTCAGCTACGCCTCCCGTCCGCATGAGTCTCGCCGCGGCTCCGTTGGAGCAAGGCCTGGCCTTCGACACGGGCCCGGAGAGCGTGTACGCCGTGCAAGACTACGCGCTGGCGCGCCACAAGTCCGTGCGCGTGGAGCGCGCGAGCGGCGCGGACCGGCGGCTGGTGTGCTCGTCCGAGGCGCCGTGCGGCTTCTTCGTGCAGATCTACCGGCAGCGCATGTCGGACAGGAAGACGTACGGCAAGTGGTACATCGCGTCGCTGGAGCTGACGCACGCGGATAGCTGCGACTCGGCGCTCCGCCTCACCACGCGGCAGATCGCCGAGCTGCCGGCCTTCATGGAGGCCGTGCTGGCCAACCCCAAGGCCTCCATCGAGTCCCTCATGGCGCTGGTGCTAGAGCGCCACGGCGTGACGCTGAACAAGCAGCTCCGCCTCGTGTACCGCGCTAGGAACCTGGTGCGCAGCGGCAAAGCTGTCGTCAAGAGGAACATATTGCCCAGTCAGGACGCGCCGCTGCCGGAGATGCAGTTCGTGCGTCGTCACGCGAGGGACAAGAAGCCGTCGCCCGAGCCGAAGAAGCTCAAGAACCAGGACAGGATGGCGTGGACCGACGTACTGGTGGAGTCGCTGCTCATTGAGCGCGTCGTCAAGCACGGCAAGCAGTTTGTGGAGGCTGGAGAGCAGTCGCAGCATCGGGAGCTGTGGGAGATCATCCGCAGCGAGTTCAATGCCATGCACGAGGCGACCGTCACCGTGACGCAGCTACGCGCCAAGTTCAGGTACCTGCAGGAACAGTATCTGAAAGTTCGTGGTGACGAGGAGGCGGCTGCGAGGGATGCTAGCAAGTTGGTGATATACCCGCGCCGTTGGGATATGCTGGTCGAGTACTTCGGCGTCGAGGCGCGTCAAGGTATCCCCAATGTGGGCGCAGATCACGAGGAGGGAATCGCGGCGGGAGAAAATGGCAGCCAAGCAGTGAGCGTGACGATGGGTCAGTTGGACAACCGGGTTCTTGCACAGTCAGTCTCCCAGACAGTCCCTGCGTATGTGCAGACACCCCAACTGCAACCAACCTCGGTCCTGGATTATCCAGCTCATGTGCAGGCAGTCCATGAAACTCAAGCTCTAGTGGTCAGGCAGGCTCCGTCGTCTGCGCTCTCTGAGGTGGCACCAAAGCGGAGACGGGTAAATCCGTCGGAGGCTCAGATAGACCTGCGTCCAGTTCTAAATGTTGCTCCACCCGATTCTGCTAGTGACCTTGCACAAACGCTGGAGACCATTCAGAGTGTGCAGGACGACATGGCTCGATCGATGGACAGCATGAAGCACGTAGTCGAGCAGTCGAATCAGGTCATTCGCGGACTTGAGCAGGCACTGACCCAGTCCAATCAAGTGAACACCGCCCTGCTGGACTTCCTCCGGCGTCAACCGCCTGCGTAGGTGCACACGCTAGGAAGAGATGGGGGGTACATTTTACACCGTGTTACGCTGATGTGCACAATAGCTTTGATATGATGATTATTTGCAAAACCACACACTTTCTTACGCTGCAGTCGCCTTCCGGTGGTGCTGGTTCTCGTAAACCTGGAGCTCACGTCGCAGGATCTTGCCGGTGGAACTCTTCGGGATGGCGTCGATGAACTCAACCTGGCGCACCTTCTTGAAGGGTGCAACCTTAGAGGCCACAAAGTCCATCACGCCCTCTTCCGTAAGCCCAGCAGCGTTCGTCGGGTCTTTTAGCACCACGTACGCCTTCGGGATCTCCTCTCCGAAGGCGTCCTTGCCTCGGACGCAGCACGCATCCGAGATCTGCGGGTGGTGGTTCAACACGTCCTCCAACTCTGCCGGTGCCACCTGGTGGCCCTTGTACTTGATCAACTCCTTCACGCGATCCACGATGAACACGAAGCCGTCCTCATCGATGAAGCCGATATCACCAGTGCGCAAGAAGCGGTCGTCAGTGAACACGCTCTTGTTCGCCTCGGCGTTGTTGGTGTAGCCGATCATAACCTGAGGTCCCTTGTACAGCAGCTCTCCGTGCTCGCCAATGCCCAAATCCTTGTCGGTGGCGGTGCACTTCACACGAAGCTGAGTGTTCGGCAGCAGGCGGCCAACGCTTCCCTGATGATCATTAAAAAAAGGCGCGTTAGTCACTCAGGCTGACAAAGCTTTGAAATTGACAAAGACAGCACTCACCGGCTTGCGGTAAGCGTCCTCAGCGTAGTTGACAGCCGGCGAAGCTTCAGTCATGCCGTAAGCCTGCTTTACAGTGACTTTCAGTCGGTCCTTGACAAGATTCTCCACTTCCTTGCCCATCGGTGCACCACCCGACACAAGGAACTCCGTCGCCGAAATGTCGTACTTCTCGACGAGAGGGTGGTGAGCAAGGAACAGCGCAACAGGAGGGGCAATGTGCGCAGCTCGAATCTACACGATACGATAAACGATTGGTCAAGGCTGCGACACCATCGTCAAGATATACGTGGGCCCCTTACCTTGTATGTAGACAAAGCGTTCAGGAACGTTTCGGGCTCGAAACGCGGCAGGATCACCTTAGCAGCGCCCTGGTACATCGACAGGTGCAGCAGCATCATGCCGTAGATGTGGAAGAATGGCAGCAAGCCAAGCGAGTATCCGCACAGATCCTCCACATGGTCGACCTGCAGTGCGTTCGACAGCATATTCCTTGCGCTCAGTGCAACACCCTTGGGGACGCCCGTCGTTCCGCTCGAGAACGGTAGCATGACATTGCTCTCTGGGTCGATCTTCTCGAATTGGAAGGAATCGGCATCGTGCTCGGTAAGCTCACTAAAAAGCAATAGAACACAAGCAACGCAAAAACAATCAGCATCCTCGCAGATATTTCCACTACAGCAGACGCGTGGAACTTACTCAACAGTCTTGAGCCCTTCTGCAGACACCTCGCCATGACCCATCGTGTAGATGAACTTCTTCTGAACATTGCACAGTATGGAAGCCTCGACCGCCGTCTTCTCTAGCATCGTGTGGGTAATGATGTACTTGGCGTTGGACGCCTTGACCTGCACGGCCAGCTCGTCCGGAAGGAACATAGGCGATGCAGGAGAGCACACCGCGCCCAGCGACGTCAGTGCTACATCACCGGAACAGTTCCCACCCGTCAGCAATCCCACCGGTTTAACATTAGTAATACCAACCACCAGACATACCGAGCACCGCCGTGGGGTAGTCCAAGCAGTTGAACGAGTGCAAGATGACCGTCTGCAAAGCCACACAAACGTCAGTACAACACCATTACAATCAACAGACTCTGCTGTCTCTCTATTGCAGCCACGTACGTCTCCCTTCTTGACGCCGTCTTTGGCAAGCGCAATGGCGAACCGCCGGGCTCGTTCGTGGAGCTGCTTGAACGTCACTTGCTCATGCGTGACGCCGTCGATGAAGGCCGGCTTGTGTGCGTGGACGCTCAGCTGGTCCCCGACGATGTCCCAGATGGTCTTGTTGGGGATCTCCACCTCCGGGTGCGGCGACTCGTGCACGATCACGGAGAAGGCGCGGAAGGTGAGCGGGGATGTTGACGCAGACAAGCGCCCGGGGCGCCGCAGGATGGCATTGCGCAGGCTCGAGCGAGCGGGCGCAGCGCGGAGCAGACGATGAGCGAGCATGTCCAGCGGTGGTTGAATGTACGAAGAAGGAGAAGGCGGCGGCGCACAGGCGACTTTGGTGCTGGAGGGCAGAATCGCTAGTGAACTCTCGGCTGACGCATGTCGAGCGAGTCGGAGTTGAACTTATAGCGGGCGTGATGCGCCGACTTACATCGACCAATGAGGGGCGAGTATTTGGCGGCTAGATGTAAATAAAAGGAGATATTTACGCATAGCCAGTATGTTGAAGTTGTCGCTCGACGTTAATCACTGCCTGTTTGCAAATCACCGGGACGGCCCTGAACCAAGTGCCCAAAGGGGAGCGCGCTGTCTGGTGCGGAGCGTGAATAACGGAGCGTGGGTAGCGGGCGGCTGGGCGACAAGTGCGTTTGTCTCCGTCGCGCGTGCGGTGTTTTGCGTATAATGGTGGTCGCTCATGGAGCGCGGCTTGGAATGATAGCGTTGTCGCGGGGCGGAGGGTTTTCGCAGGCATCAGCGGCAGATCAATCCAACTGTGCAGGCCGGACCCTTGAAGCCAAGGAAGCACCTCCCGCCGAGAAGACCGTAGCGCTCGATGATGAGCTACATGAATGCTAGCTGCGCCGTCGCCGCGGTTTTTGCTGAGCAAACGGTGTGGAGTTTCAGTCATTCGCCTGCCAGCATCGAGCAGTCCAAGACGCTGAAGCTGTGCTGGAGACCCGTGCAATAGCGGTCAGACTGAATGCCTCCATCTTTTCGTCGCACTGCGCAGTGATCTTTGCGCACCGAAATTGTCTATACCTTTTGAGGACCTTGCTAAGCCAGTTGAAGTAGGCAGCGGTTTTCGTGTCATCTCCTGGTTTTTAAATCGCAGGCAGCGCTCGTGTCGCCATTGCTTGGTGTGCACGAAGATCATCGAGGAAAGCCATACAGTACATGTCCGTACATGTATCCCAGCGCCGACGGCAGGCCTTGCACTAGCTGCACTCGTGTTCCGATGGTTCGACGCTCCTGCTTCCTAGATGGCTACGCGGCGAGTTGTTACAAAGCTGCTAACGTGGTCACCGTGGCCGCAGGAGGGTCGAGCAAGGTGCAACCGAACTTCGAGAAAGCCTAAAGAGGGGTTACTGAGGCTTATCTCGTCGTGGTTTCTAGGAACAACGGTCCGCTGTTTACTGAGTGCATGCGGCCTTCTTAATCATGCCTCAAGGGGATACTACGTGTCAAGCGATTATTGGGATCACACACATCGACCTCCAAACAAATAGCAAGAAGCCGACCCGTCGATCTTCCTTCCACGTTAAGCTCCAGGTGCATATGCAACGCTAAGCACCGCGCCGCTAACGATCCAGCAGGTGCCGGGAACTGCCGGCCTCAAGGGCTCCTATAAATCTGGCGAAACGGCAGAGTTCAGAGAGCAAATGCTGAAAGGGTCCGCGCCACGAGTCAGCACCAATGCAAAGTTCTATCGCGCGCTGAAGCTCGCTGCCCATGCCTGAAGCATTGCTTCGCTCCGATTGTCCGACGCGCTTTACCTCGGGATGGCATTTTGTTCAATGCTTCTCTAGACGGCATTAACTCCGTGAGCCAAACACCGACGCGCATCTGCGTCGGCGGGGAGATCCGGAGTCCGCATGAGTCAACGATGGACGAACGAGCACCCGAGGGGCTCAGCTTGAAGTTGGCGGACTGGACGACGATGCCGGGTTGGCGCGCAGCGACGTCCGGAGCCGCGCTGTAGGGCAATACTGTGGTTGGTCAGCACTATCGCGCTTCCACGGTTCTTGTGAGTTTCTGCGCTTGCTTCCTTTGGAGAAAACGGCATGGCGTTTTGTAATGGGGTCTGTGCGGCAACCGTTTCCGAGGAGTCGTGTGTGGGCAGGGCTTATAGTCCTCCGCTCCACGGGAGCGCTCCTGCTTCTCGTTGGTTGCGATGGTCACTTGGACTCTGGCGCTGACGCGAAACGACCTTGGGCTCATTGCGGCATTTGCTCTGAACACCTCGCACCTGCAGCAACGACCAGCGCTCGACGTCGTACGTGGACACTTCCTCTCGCGCACCGCAGCGCAGTGACCTCTTCGGAAGATGAACCACGGGTACGCGCACAGCCATGCCGGGTTCCCGCTACGATCCGACTTCTTCCGCAGCCTCCCGCTGGCCAAGTTCAAGAACGACAAGCTGTACCGGTTGGCCAAGGCGAACGCGCTCACGTGTCTGAACCAATCTTTCAACGACCAGTGGAGGTACGTGCCTCCCGAGAAGGACGGCACCCAGATCCGCAAGGACACGAGTAACATGGCAGTCTCGTACCGACTCGTGCGTGCAGCTACGGTGCTGCGCTGCCAGGAGCATGAGGTCAACCAGGTTGTCGCCAATACCAACTCCGAGAGCTGGCGCGAGTTCATGCGCAAGTGCTTCGGCAAGTACTACGTCGACACCCTCATCCTCCACAACGTCACCAAGCCCAATGACGCCAACACCAGCTCCACGTCTACCGCCGACAGCTCCGTGCAGCAGCAGGAGCGAACAACTCGCTCCAACAGCCAACCGGAAGGCAGCGGCACTGGAGAAAACACAGACAACAACCCCGAAAAGGATCAAGATGAAAGCGAAGGAAGACGCGGCAGTGTTTGGGAGAAAGGAGCAGGCAATAACGCCGAGGCGTATCCGCGTAGGAACTCGGAGGCCAGCTCAGTCGATACCCCCTCAGGCAAATTGCCATCGGAATGCAGCAGCTCCAACACGGAAGAGCGCTTGAAGGAGGAGGCTGCTGCTGCTGCTGACGGACTTGGCGAACAAGCTGAGGAGCTGCTGACCGTGAAGTGGGCGGCTTTCGAGACGGGACTTTCAGGCAAGCGCGACGTGTGTCTTGTGGACTACCTCTCCTTAGCATTCGTGCCCAATTCGGAGCCTCGCCAGCGTGTGCATGTGTGGTGCTTCACGGCGGCCGACGGAGATCGCGTAGGCTGCATGGGACTCAAGGACACTCACAACGTGACGCGGACGAAGCTCACGAAATTGGGAGTTTTCTGGCGCAAGGTTTCCGAGGACGAGACGGAAGTCATCGTGTGTGGCAGCTTCCCGTCCAAGCATGCACCCATGGTCAGTGCCATCCTGTTGAGCTGCCTCAATCGACTACAGGGAATCGTGGAGGACCTGCGCATGAGCAGTCAGCTCTACATCCAGCGAGCCACGTGGGTCAAGAACAACGAGCGCACAACCTGCAACCTCTGCACCCGCAACTTCCACGCGCTGCGGCGCAAACACCACTGCCGTCGCTGTGGCGAGGTCGTGTGCTCGGACTGCTCGACGGTTGAGACAATTGACCTGCCGGCCATCGGCTACTCGAAGCTGCGACTCTGCAAAGTTTGCTCCATCCGAGCACGTACGACTCCGCTGAAGCGGGTCGCCAAGACCAACGTATTCGACCACCTCGTGCGCGCACGCAGCCTCAGCAATGTCGGATCCTCAGGCGCCACGTCATCTTTTGCTCGCTCCTCGTACACCGAGAACAACCAAGTAAGCCACCATGAGGACAGCTACAGTCACAGCACCACCTCGGATTTGGCACCACCTTGTGGTGGGCCCGGCGGCTTCGACAACCGCACACAAAGCTCTTTCACGGCCGACAGCAGTGCCAACAACAGTAGCGTCGACGGTCCGACGACTGATTCCTTCAGCGAGTACACTATCTCCACGACTGGCCCCGAAATAATTGATGCCCCCATCGCCATCAATGAAGTCACGGCAGTGGTGCACCCCATGACGGCATGTCTGGGCTCTCCTGCCGAAGAATACGACGACTTCATCGATGAACGCTGTCTGAAGACGCAGCTGTGCGCTATGGAGCAGAAGAAGCGCTCGACCGGGAGCAACAGCAACATGTTCGACCTCCTGTGCGAGTTGGCATGCCAGACGCTCAACTGCCCCGTTGCTTCGGTCTCGATCATCGACGACAAGGACAACTTCATCCGCTCCGCTGTTGGGCTCGACGAGAATTCGGGTCTTGACGGAGAATTGTCTGTCTTCATCGACAAGATCATGGGATCGACTCCGACCATTGTACTGGACGCCAGTGTTGACAAGCAGGCGCTGAAGTTTTTCTCGCTACGGTCACTCCCAGCTATCCGCTTCTTCGCCGGGTGCCCGATCTACTCGCGTACCGGAAAGAAGCTTGGGTACGTCTGCGTTGCTGACTTTGCCAAGCGCGAAACACTAGGAGCAAGTTGTGCGTTCACCATGGAACGGCTTGCCACGCTTGCAGTCACCACGATGGAGCGGAACATCGTCATCAAGAACAACAACACTGCCAATGGAACTTCTAACAACACCGAGGAAGCCGACTTCACGAAGCGAGCGCCACCACCGAACCCATTGCACCCTGCGATGCTCTTTGACCGGCCTAACGGCAGCGGCTCCACGGGTAAAAATCACGACTATGGCAAAGGACCAAGCGCTCAACCGGAATCGTTAGTCGGTCGCGTGTACGAAATTGTGGAAGACGAGATGCCGCCCATCGCCACGCCTTCGACGGTGAACTTGAATCCGTCGACCAACACCACACGGTCCGCTGTTGGCGAACGAAGTGCTGGGTACTACGAGGCCCAAGAGCGCATGCGCAAGCTCCTGCTCAAGTCGTACCACACGCAACAGCAGCTAGCAACAGGCGGCTCGCAGTAGGCAACCTGAAGTTGATGAGCACTAGCATTTCGTTTTGCAGTCCGGTCCGTAGGGACAAACAGTGAGTGGTTTTAGTTGGTAGGTAAAGAAACGAGTTTTCACATGTGAACCTTGTTGTTGTTTCCCTCCAGCTTCACAAATCTATACCACACGCTACTGAGACTGCTGCAGCTACCTTACTCGTCGGTGACGCAGCCCTCCGAAGCAGACTTCACGTTCTTGATGAACTTGTACAGCGTGCCGCGAGTGGCCTTAAGAGGAGGTGCAACCCACTCCTTCTTACGCTGAGCCAGCTCATCGGCAGTCACGTCAATGAGGTCAATGCGGTTCTTCTCGGCGTCAACCGTGATCTTGTCACCGTTCTTTACCAGAGCGATGGGGCCGCCGACCTGAGCCTCCGGAGTGATGTGGCCGATGATGAAACCGTGCGAGCCGCCGGAGAAGCGGCCGTCAGTGAGCATGGCAACGTCCTTGCCAAGACCAGCGCCCATGATCGCTGACGTGGGGCCAACTGCATTAACAACAAAGAGATAAAGATTAGGGACTACACATCGCTCCGCTCCAAACAGCAAGGTACGTACGCATCTCCGGCATGCCGGGCCCGCCCTTCGGGCCTTCGTATCGGATGATGACGACGCTTCCCTTCGTGATCTCATTCTTCTCCACAGCAGCAAGCATGTCTTCTTCACAGTCGTACACCTTCGCCGTACCATTGAACGTCAGTCCTTCCTTGCCCGTAATTTTGGCAACGGAACCATCAGGAGCCAGATCACCGCGCAGGATGCGGAGGTGGCCGCTTGACTTCAGCGGGCGATCAACCGGGTGGATGATTTCGTGGCTATCCGAGAGATCCGGGACGTTCTCAAGGTTTTCGGCCAGCGTCTTGCCCGTAACCGTGAGGACATTGCCGTTGATGTAACCCTGCTTCATCAGGTACTTTAGCACAGCGGGTGTGCCACCGACGCGGTGAATGTCCTCCATGACGTATCGGCCGCTAGGCTTGACATCAGCTAGGAACGGCACACGCTCGCTGACCTTCTCGAAGTCATCGATAGTCAATGGAATTCCAGCCGCTCGAGCGATAGCGATCAGGTGCAGCACCGAGTTGGTGGAGCCACCCAGCGCCATGGTGATCGTGATTGCGTTTTCGAAAGACTCATGACACAAAATGTCGAGCGGTTTGATGTTCTTCTCGAGCAGCAGCTTGATGGCTTCGCCAGCGCGTTGACACTCATCGTGCTTCTCAGTGGAAGTAGCGGGTGCGCTGGACGAATACGGCAGACTCAGACCCATGGTCTCGATAGCGGTAGCCATCGTGTTAGCCGTGTACATACCGCCGCACGCACCAGCTCCAGGGCAGGCATGTCGAATGATATCATGGCGCTCCTCCTCCGTGATCTTGTTGGTCAGGTAGGCTCCGTAGGCCTCCGAAGCAGACACGTAGTCGATCGTTTCCCCCTTCGACGTGCAGCCAGCGCGAATGGTGCCGCCGTACACCATCAGCGACGGTCGGTTCACGCGAGCCATGGCGATCACGCAACCAGGCATGTTCTTGTCGCACCCGGGGATGCAGATGTTCGCGTCGTACCATTGGCCGCCCATCACCGTCTCGATCGAGTCGGCGATCAGGTCGCGAGACTGCAGACTGTAGCTCATGCCGTCCGTGCCCATGCTGATGCCGTCGCTCACGCCGATGGTGTTGAAGCGCAGACCCACGAGGCCCGCGGCGTTCACGCCCTTCTTCACCTCGCCGGCCAGGTCCAGCAGGTGCATGTTGCACGGGTTGCCCTCCCACCACATGGAGGCGATTCCCACCTGGGGCTTGTCCATGTCCTCCTCGTTCATGCCGGTGGCGTACAGCATAGCCTGCGAGGCTCCGCGCGCCTTGGGCTGCGTCACGGTGGCGCTGTAGCGGTTGATGCGCACACCGTCGACGGCCTTGGGCACGTCCGCGTCGGCGGTGGCGAACGCGCGCTGAAGCAGCGTCTTGCGCACCGGTGAACCGGCGCCCGAGCGCAGCATGGTCTTGCTCAGCATCTCTAGCTTGCGGTGTACGAGGCGTCTGCAGGAATGCTGTCGGATCCCATGCCGAGGGATCATTTTGGTGGTCCGCTCGTTTGGGCAATCACTTCAAGGTCCGATGGAGATCTCTGACTGGCGAAAAAGCAGGCATAAATCGGGGATTGGCTGAAAAAGCGATATTCGTGTGGCACGAAAGCTGGCGTTGTGATTGCATGATGAAGCTCTCCCGCCTCACGAGCGCATTCCTGCTTCCGCTCTCGATGAGAGTTTTCGTGTGGCGGATCGGTCTTGGATGCACGCTCTGGATAGTGAACGATGCCAGCTGAGTGGAGGTAATGTATCCGCATGTACGTGTCAAGTACAAACTGGGTTGTTGCCGATCTTCTAACGTATATATTGAGCTTTGACTATTCCGCGTGCAAGGCACAGCCGTCTAACAAGGCAGTCGGAGCAAGGTGCTACAGTACTGGGCCCGACGACGAGCTGTGCTCTGCAGTACGGCACTTACTCGTCGGTGACGCAGCCCTCCGAAGCAGACTTCACGTTCTTGATGAACTTGTACAGCGTGCCGCGAGTGGCCTTAAGAGGAGGTGCAACCCACTCCTTCTTACGCTGAGCCAGCTCATCGGCAGTCACGTCAATGAGGTCAATGCGGTTCTTCTCGGCGTCAACCGTGATCTTGTCGCCGTTCTTTACCAGAGCGATGGGGCCGCCGACCTGAGCCTCCGGAGTGATGTGGCCGATGATGAAACCGTGCGAGCCGCCGGAGAAGCGGCCGTCGGTGAGCATGGCAACGTCCTTGCCAAGACCAGCGCCCATGATCGCCGAAGTAGGCGCAACTGAAAGGATAGCACAACACACAGCGTGTCAGAAACAAGGTAGCTCGATCAAGACCAACAGACACACAAACTTACGCATCTCCGGCATGCCGGGGCCGCCCTTCGGGCCTTCGTAACGAATGATGACCACGCTTCCCTTCGTGATCTCGCCGTTCTCCAGACCAGCCATCATGTCCTCTTCGCAGTCGTACACCTTCGCCGTACCAGTGAAGACAAGGCCCTCCTTGCCCGTGATCTTGGCAACCGAGCCCTCCGGTGCCAGGTCACCGCGCAGAATACGCAGGTGACCACTGGACTTCAGCGGGCGGTCCACGGGGTGGATGATCTCGTGGTTGTCCGAGAGGTCAGGCACGTTCGCAAGGTTCTCCGCAAGGGTCTTACCCGTCACCGTGAGGCAGTCGCCGTTGATGAAACCCTGGTTCATCAGGTACTTCAGCACAGCGGGCGTGCCACCCACGCGGTGGATGTCCTCCATCACGAACTTGCCACTGGGCTTGAGGTCGGCCAGGAACGGCACGCGCTCGCTGATCATCTCGAAGTCGTTGATTGTAAGCGGGATGTTCGCAGCGCGAGCAATAGCGATCAAGTGCAGCACTGCGTTGGTGGAGCCACCCAGAGCCATGGTGACCGTGATAGCGTTCTCGAAAGACTCGCGGCTCAGAATGTCAAGGGGCTTGATATCCTTTTCCAGAAGCACCTTAATAGCCTCACCGGCGTCCACGCACTCGTTCTGCTTCTCGGGTGAGTCAGCAGGGAAACTCGACGAGAACGGCAGACTCAGACCCAGCGTCTCGATAGCGGTAGCCATCGTGTTGGCCGTGTACATGCCACCGCACGCACCAGCACCGGGGCAAGCGTTGCGAATGATATCGTGACGCTCCTCTTCCGTGATACGTCCGGCGATATACTCGCCGTACGCCTGGAAGGCCGAGACGACGTCCAGGGTCTCGCCCTTGGAGCTGCATCCAGCGCGAATGGTGCCGCCGTACACCATCAGCGACGGTCGGTTCACGCGAGCCATGGCGATCACGCAACCAGGCATGTTCTTGTCGCACCCGGGGATGCAGATGTTCGCGTCGTACCATTGGCCGCCCATCACCGTCTCGATCGAGTCGGCGATCAGGTCGCGAGACTGCAGACTGTAGCTCATGCCGTCCGTGCCCATGCTGATGCCGTCGCTCACGCCGATGGTGTTGAAGCGCAGACCCACGAGGCCCGCGGCGTTCACGCCCTTCTTCACCTCGCCGGCCAGGTCCAGCAGGTGCATGTTGCACGGGTTGCCCTCCCACCACATGGAGGCGATTCCCACCTGGGGCTTGTCCATGTCCTCCTCGTTCATGCCGGTGGCGTACAGCATGGCCTGCGAGGCTCCGCGCGCCTTGGGCTGCGTCACGGTGGCGCTGTAGCGGTTGATGCGCACGCCATCGATGGACTGGGGGGTGTCGCCCCCAGAAGTGGCGAACGCGCGCTGAAGCAGCGTCTTGCGCACCGGCGAACCGGCGCCCGAGCGCAGCATGGCCTTGCTCAGCATATTTGCGGTCTTGCAGCGAGCGGCGAGCTGTCGGATCGAAGAGTGGGGGGCGTGAAGGTGAGCCCCAAGACTGATGCTGGTGGTGCAGAGCTGGTGTTTGCGCAACCGTCTGCACCTCTCGAAGGCGATCGTTGTTTAAAACACGTTGAAGTCAAACGAAACCATTTGCCCAATCTGGTTCTTACCGATGCAGCGCCACAACCTGGCGGGCGAGTACGACTTGGCGGGCGTGACGGCGCGGATGGAGGCCATGGCGGCCCGGCGGAGGAAGTGGCAGAGCCGCAACAGCGAGGACCCAGAGAAGCCGCAGCTGGCAGAGCGAGAAGCCACGTGCGGGTTTGAGTTGGCACCCGCTGATCTATCGAGTGGGGGGTCCGACGCCGACAGCGACGGTGGATGTCAGTCCAACAGCACCAGCACCAGCTCGCTGCCTAGTGACGAGGGCAATGCGACGGACTCGTGCCATCAGTCGCTGACAAGTAAACGCCGAACTGGGCGAGGAAACGCACGGAGGCTCAGAGTAACAGACAGCCTCGACCTGTCCATGTCGGTGGCGACGTCGGATGCGTCCAAGTTTCAAGCGGAAGCAATGCATTGTAGTCGTGCGGATCAACGAGCGACTTTTTGCAAGGTGCCAGGGAAGGAATCTCAGCAGAGGCCCTCGCCGCACGATGCCAACAGCCAGGCACAGCCAGAAGTCAACGCCATCTGCAAACCCTCCAGAATACCGAAGCTTGTGCAGCAGCGTCGACAACTGCAGGCGGACAAGCGACCCGTTGCTGCATTGGTGCACCCTCGAGGGAGCTTACAAGCTCAGTCGTCGGTAGTGACGCACAATATTGGGCAAAACAAAACTTCACCGCTGTCTCGCGATTGCTTGAGCTCCCCAGAACCTTCCAAGCCAGAGACACTGCTCTACTCCACAGGATCCCCGGTCCTTGGTTTTTCGAAACCCAACGACTCCAAGTCGAGAGCAAGAGTAAAAACAAGCAAATTCGGCGGACTTACCGAAGAAATCGACTTTACTACTGCAGAAGAGCAACGGCTGCTTCAATCTTTGGAAAAGCTCGATCGACGCTTGACAAGTGTCAGCGCGCAGACAGTAGCGGTGCGAGAAGGTGGGGAACAAGTCTCTCGTAGGGAACGACTTTCTAGCAGGGGTGCTTCTCGGGCTCGTGGCAATTCCGAGAGCTCCAAGTTAGTCTGTACCGCCAACTGCGACATCGACGAAGAAACACTGCGAACTGCAGCTTACGGTGGAGGCACACACTGTAAGCTCCGTCAGCCGTCGTCTGTATCTGTGCGTTCATCCTCTATAAAGCGTGCAGAGCTCTCCAGTGGTGTCCACAAAGCTCGAGTTCGAGTAGGTGGTGCATTCGTCAATGATACAGGCCGCAATAGCTCCACAGATGGAAGTGGAAAGCACAAAATTCTTGTGAAGAAGGAACTGGCACATTTACTTTTCTAAATGACAGAAACGTTCGATGCACTAATGTGTAGAAGTGCATGCGGGTACTATCTCACTTACAGCTCTCCGCAAGCCACTACCGCAACTTCGTTCTCAGGTAGCGGACGACTACTACCCTTGCTTACCTTCACATGCTGCATAGCGTCTACGACGTCAAGCCCTTCGAGGACTTCACCAAACACCACGTGCTTTCCGTCCAGATTCTTGAGACCTGCCTTTGTCGTGATGAAGAACTGCACGCAATATCAAATAACAACGTGAGCATTTTGCACGGCTCCGGCATGAGCTTGCTAGCCTGTGGTTCGACCAGTGTAAATTTCGTACCTGCGAGCCATTTGTGTTCTTGCCCGCATTGGCCATCGACAGCAGTCCAACGTCGTCATGGGGAAGAAATTTTTCATCTTTGAAGTTTCCCCAGAGATCCCCGTGTGGACTGCCGCGGTAGATGCTTTGGCCACCTGTACCGTCACCGGTGGTGAAGTCTGCGCAAAATGTCATAGCACACAATCTGTCAGCCCTCGCAACAACATTAACAAAAAAGCTCGGGCACAAATATCTTGTTACCTCCGCCTTGTACAACAAAGTTTTTGATAATGCGGTGAAACTTGCAGCCCTTGAACGTAAGGATACCACCCTGCATGTAGAGGAAACAAATGAGCTTTCGTGAGATACCCCCAAACAGAAGATCACTGAATCCAAGGCATACCTTTTCTCCTGTGCACAAACAACGGAAATTTTCTGACGCGAGAGGGATTTCGTCCTTGAGCAAACGCATGACAATCCTACCCGCTGGAGCCCCGGCGATGGAGATATCCATGTAAACAGTGGGGTCGGTTTCCTTCGTGATGAACTTCGTCTTGCGCTCTTTCAGACTTAGTCCAGCGTCAGCCACATAGCGCTCGTGGAGCTTCTGAAACAGCTCTTCTTCGCGGCCGCTGTACGCCTCCAGCGTGCGATCCACTGCATCCAGCTTGGTGGGGTTGTATTTGGTGTAAAACTTCACCAGCCGGTCCCTGAAAGCAGCCTGAGGTCCTTGAGGCGGCGAAGACTGCTCGTTCTTCACTGCACTTCCAAAGCTCCAAGTGGGCTTACTCGCCTGCTCTGCACCTCCAAAGCTCCAGTTGACAGCATTTGACTGGGATGCGCCTCCAAAGCTCGAAGTTGCCGCGCTTGGCTGCGTTACGCCTGCTTTATCCTGGCTCGACCCCAGGCCGTAGCCTTTCTGGAGCAGCTTTTCCGCGAGGCTGGCTTCTGAGCTGCCGTCCTTCGTGTGTGCAGCAGCCTTCCCTTCACCGATATGTGCAGCTTCGTCCACCAGCTGCTGGTGCTGCTTGCGCCACGACTGCTGCGAGCGCTGTCGAAACGCCGTCTGGGACTCGGAGTCCGGGCCGAGGGAGCTGCTGAGGCTGCTCGAGCCGCTCGATGAGCTGAGCTTCCGCTTGGCCTTCTGCGCCGCTCGATCCAGATTGTCTAGCACCGGGTCATCACGTAGCTTCTTGGCCTCCTCCCACTGCTGCAGCGACTTCTTCTTGAACGCCGTCGCCATGACCACGCCCTCGGGCTCCGTCACGACTTCGGCCGCTGCATTGCCCCACTACCAGGCGCCAGAGCAAAGCGCAGCATCAGCAGCAATAGCACATAGTAAGGTCAATGCTCTCTACTCCATCGCCATAGATCCAGCCAATGCGCCGTCAAATACTCACGTCGAATAGGCGGAGCGGGTGCCTTGGCAGCTCCCTGTCCTCCTCCATCTCGATATGCAACATACTTGGAGTACCGTTGTGTAGACGTTGTGTGGCACACATGAAATAGAGATCTGCTGTGATTCGCTGAAACTCGCTGCCCGCCAGGGATTGGCCAGGGACAGCGGATGGCCGCGGGTGGCTCGGAGCTCTCGAGGCTCAGGCGACGCCATTTCCTCTTTCTTCCCCGGTGAAACCTCGAAGCAAAAATGGTGTTTGAGAAGCCGATCATCGTCGACTGCCGCGGCCACCTGGTGGGCCGTCTGGCCTCCCTGATCGCCAAGGAGCTCCTGCAGGGCCAGCACGTCGTTGCTGTGCGTTGCGAGCAGCTTGAGATCTCCGGCTCGCGTACGTGGGGGGGGGGGGGGGGGGGGGGGGGGGGGGGGGGGGGGGGGGGGGGGGGGGGGGGGGGGGGGCGGGGGGGGGGGGGGGGGGGGGGGGGGGGGGGGGGGGGGGGGGGGG